>MJUT01053330.1:128759-140447 GCA_002080005.1 Gigantidas platifrons
AATATTGAGAATAGGGTAAAGCAATTAAGATTAGGACATGCACATAAAATCTATAACAACAAATGTCCAACGTATTTAAAAGATAATTTTATAAAAGTTAGTGAAAATCATGAATATAACACTAGATCAAGCCAATTCAACTTCGTTGTTCCAAAAATCAAAGGTGTGGACTCTTCAACTTTTTTCTTTAATGCTATTAAAGATTGGAACTCGCTTCCAAATAACATAAAATCAATAAAAGACCATAACGCTTTCAAAACAGTAATAAAACAACATCTTAAAAATTAATTACAGCCATATCTTTTAAAATATTATCAACTAAAATTGTGCCATGCGACCTCTTAACTCATTTTTTTTTCATTATTTATTTTATTAAACAAGTGATATACACTAAAGGACCCCATTGGAAATAAGCGGAAACGCTTTAATTGGTTTTCCTTGGAAGGATATCAACTTAAAGTGCATTTTAACCTTGATACATTGTTTTATATAATTTTATATTTGTATATTTTTAAACTACACTAGATTTAGTTGGTATCTGTCCTAAATGAATTTTACCTTTTACCTTTTACCTTTACCGTCGCCTACTGTAAGGGCCAAGCTATTTTGTATATAGATGTAACACACATGTACGTATGGCATGGTTGTGCTTATTATGCATGTCATTAGATATTCTACGCAGTATTTACTAAATGTATCGACTAGCGATTGTATTCAACAGATGTTTTACAGAAATAGTAATTATATCAAGTTGACAATAATCTTTTCCGTATAGAAAACAGATAAAATAAGGGCGGAATTAATTTTTTGCAATTTTTTAAACCTGAAATGTCTTAAGATATGAAATCTACACAGTACATTCTTTAAAGTATTATTTAAAACTCAATCGTCAAACAAAAATCGTGTCAAAGGATCTTTGAGGTTTTCCAATTATTCCGGCTGACTGATTTTGTCTGATTGTTGATTTATGAGTTTTGACTTTCCCTTTGGAAGATTGCTCGGTGTTCGGTAATTTTGTTATTACCCTTATAAGCATAGTTTCAATAATTAGTTTTTTGTAGTGATTTGTTTAGACCTCTTAAGCATTATATGTAATACACTTTCGTTGTAAATTAGTCATAGGTGACATGTATGTGTAGTAGATAAGATTTTATCTATATTTACGCATTTCACTTGATTTCAATACGACTACTGGAGAAGTTATATTAATCATTTTAGATCTCAAAGAAATATGTTCACCTAGATGAGAGATATACTCTCTCCTTTAAAAGAATGTTATTTTCAAGTTAACACATTAAACCCAAAGACAGTCCGGGGTATACAAATATAAATTATATCTCCCTGTGTAGTACAGTCTCTCTGAAGGTGTGATTGTATTGTGTGTAATTCATTGAAACTCTACTACAATAAGACACGACTTTAATTCAAAAGGAGGATATCAAAATGTCATTTTTTTCAGATTATTTATTAATTCAGTGATATTTTGCAATAGGAATATCACAAACAATTATTTTCTCTTAAACTGGAAAACGAAGTCCAAGTGTGAATTACGTACCTTTTATCAAAAGCTGCCTTCAAAGACATAAATTTTATGGAAATTATGCAAAATAATTTAGATAAATGTAAGAACATCTACGACCTTCATGTTATAGGACATGTGATCTTGACTAATGACTACAACAACACAGCATAGGGTCTATTGTAAATACAGCTCAAACTCACTCTTAGTCTTTGAGAACCAGAACGTTAGTACATGATATACATATCTGTTTTCAGATAAGATATGAAACCTCTGTGTAGTGTTTGTAGGTGAGTATTTGTCCTTTTGTCTATCTTCTTTGCCATTGTATTGTCTGTTCTTTTTTGGTATCTTAAAACTGTTCATAAGTTTTCATGTTCCCTTTTATAACTAAACCTGAAAAAGAAACTGGTTCCAAAATGTCAAGTCTGGTAACATTTGATCCTGAGGATTTAAGGACTCTTTTTTAGTCTTTTCATAAATTATAGACAACTGTGAATAAAGTGCATATCAAATACAAGTCATCCCAATAGTATTAATGCACTATAATGAATTGTGAGTCTACGGGGAAAAAGTTGATACATATATTATGTATACTGAAATACACGGACATATCGTAACTGATGATCCCCTCCCCCGGAATGATAACCGAAGAAAGGCTAATATAGCACTTACCTCTCATGTGGCGTGACGGTGCCGTTCCTTAGATTTATGCAGCTGCAAAATATTTATAATTATTATATGACTATAAATATTTCTTTTATCTGATTGGTTAAAAGCATGAGATTTTGACTTCATATAACTTTATCTATACTGTCTAAACCTGCATTTTCTGCAACGATTAATTTTGATCGTTCCAGAGGAACCCTTGGAACGTTATATTAACCTCATGCGACGCTAAAATCGGAAAACCTCTACTTTTAATTTTAGCGTCACGTGAGGTTAATATAACGTTACAAATGTTCCTCTGGAACGATCAAAATTTATCTTTGCAGTATGCACAAATCTTTCATGTTACCATTAACATTCACAAAAAAAACAAAAACAAAAACAAAGAACAAAAAAACAAAAACGCATGTAGTTTGTAATGCCAATTTATAAAACATGGTCCAGAGGACATTAATAGCAGTTTCATATAATAAAACAATTACTGACTTTCAATTCGATTAATATTAGGATCTATCGTTCCAAGATATACGATATTTACCCAGACTTTGGCCTCGGTAAATATAATATTTCTTGGAACGATAGATCCTTATATTAACCTCAATAAAAGTCAATCATTGTATAATATTATTAAACGATAATTGCTCTTTTTGTAAATTTCCGTTCTCTTACATTTCTTATAAAAATATGTAATGACATTACATTGAAGTCCAGAGTCTAAGATTTCATATGACAGTATTGACTTAAACTTTACCAGCAAGACTACAACCATTGGCATTGCCACATTATAATAGGTGAAATGCCGAAGCCTTTGGATATATCTTCTGTTGTATTTGAGATATTTACTCATATTGTTTGGAACTTTATTTATATATATATAAAAAATTTCCAATCGGAGGTGCGAGTTTGTACAATCAAAGAGGCCTAATCTATGTTTCAAAACTTCTAATTGATTTTGATTGTTGGTGTTTTAACGCCACTTTCAACAATATTTCAGCTATATAATGGCGACCAGTTTTAGTTGTTGAGGAAGCCGGAGTACCCGATGAGAACCACCGACCACGGGCAAGCAACTGGTAAACTTTATCACTTGCGGCTGTGAGTCCAGTGCACCCTTTTTTGTACTTTACAAAGCCGGGCGCGAACCCACCCCGTATTGGAGATAGGCTTGTATGAGTTGTTAGATCCAACGACCTAACTCATTGAGCCACCCGGGCCCGATAACTTCTAATATTAACTATAATTGTACTTGAAAGCACATAATTCAAGTTGGTAATCTACCTCATGGTTATGAATTCGGATTGCTTGTCCGAAATAATTTACAAACATAAGGTGGATTACCGCTAAACTGCATGTGTTTCTTAGTATATCAGTGAAAAAAAGCATGACAAGTGAATGTACTGTTGGCGGTCAACGGTGATAACTATAACAACATTGAATGAAGTAGGGTTTGCATATCTAGGTGAATTCTAAGGTCAATAACAGTGTAATAAATTGGGATAAAATATTCAATTTAGGAAATTTAGTCATTCCCCTACAACGTCACCTATCACTGTTTCTGATTGGAAACATAGCAAATATAATCTTATGATTATATACATGCATACTATTGAATAAAATTATTACAACGCTTTTGTATACAATGGTTATTTGACTAAGTTTTGTGTAAAATATAGACAAAAACTCAAAACAGTTAACATATATAGCATTACTCCACTTACTCCTATTAAATACAATTAACTATAATAACTACCTTTGTGAACTGGATGTTTCTTATGCAACTGAAATAATGAAAAGATTTCATATTACAAACGCACGTGTACAAATATAATTCTTCATATTTACATTAAAAGTGATGCAATATTAATATGTTACAGTACTTGGTCTAAATTGCATAATTATGTTCATTTACACATTAGCTTTATTTGTCAAAAAGTATATTGAACAGTTGTAAATCATGACTTCATGAAGGATGTCAATCTTGGAGTAGGGTAAATTTTCTCCTCTGAATGGAATTTCTCTTGTTTCGTCATTTGATATGTTATGTTTATATATATGTAAGCGTACTTTTATTCCGGCATGTAGAATTTCCGGTTGGGGTTAGGGTTAGGTTTAGGGTTAGGGTTAGGGTTAGGATTAGGTTTAGGCTTAGGGTTAGGGCTAGGATGAAAAAAATAACCTAGTGCAATAATTCCTCTGGAAATTATACACTAGTGTAACTTGTCCTCTTGATATAATACACTGGTGGAAAGCAGGGGAGGATACATGATTTCAAGTTAGGGGGCGTACTTAAAATAATCGCGGCGAGCGGAGCGAGGCGCACAAATTTTGGGGGTATTTCGTGTGAAAAATCACTATTTTACGCAAAAACAATCTTATTTTTTCCAATTTTAGGGGGTCGCGCGCCCCCGGAACCCCTGGAAAGAACACACTCCTACATATATGCTTTGTAAATGGAAAGAAAGTGATGGTCAACAATTCCTCCAGCATCAACAAAACGAACTATCACCTCTCATCTTAAATAAAGACCACGACAAATGATGTTGGAAATCCAGTCCCTGGCTTGGGACAGGCTATCCAGATTGCTATATTTGTAACGTTCTCTCTGAATGAAGCTACCAATTTATATTACAATATCTCACACAAATGGAGAAAAGCGGAGTGCCCTGAGAAACCACCTACCTATGGCAAGTCATTGACAAATTTTATCACACGCTATGAGAGGTATTCGCACTCACAATTATGTTGTGATAGAGACTGATTACACAGATGGTTGTATATTCAACTACCATGTGATCCCGAACACGACGTCCCATATATAATACATAAAGTCAGAGTGTAGACCATAGTAGGTATTATGTTTAGAGAGTGACACACTCTCTGCACTGAAAAAGCATAATTGGTAGATTTTAAATTGGTGTAAGTGCATTGTATACGCTACAAAATACTTGATTGGGCGTCCATGACTAATTATCCATACTTTCCAGTGACAGTAGTACGCCGTTGTCCACCCCACCCCGTGATTGTTGCACAGGTTATAGCTTTGATTTATAGCTTTTCCTTGTCCTTAATATGCATGAAATTCGATTGAATAAAATGTAAGAAAAAAAAGGGAGGGTCTCTTACAATTCCAGGTGTTCCAAACAGTTCTGATTGGTTAGAATGATAAAATTATATAAAGAGTTAAACATAACACTTATTTACGTCAGATTCAACAATATTTCAGTTAAACCGTGGTGGTCACTTATAGTACCCCGAGAAGCCCAAGTGTACATCTGATTGGGAGGTGCAAGTAATCGCATTCATAACTTTGTTGATTAAAGGCACTGATTGTACAGATAAAACAATGACAGGTAGAATACGGCCGCGGTGACGATGGCTCGTATCCTTTAGTAATATCAGGTTGCACTATATTTTACAATGCAACAAGACCAATACAGGCAAACAGGACCAGCTTATCACAACCAGTGTCAGAATAGATAATCATGAACAATGCACATATTGTGTTAAAGATGGCAAACAATGTTTCGTACTTCTATTCAAATCTTTTGCAATTATCAAATATATTTTTTCATAATATTGTTTGTTTACTGCAATATGTATGACCAAAAATGATATTTGTGTTGAAATAGTGCAAATGCCACATATATGTTTTATTCATCTAATCCAAAATATAAAAAAAAATCAAGCTGTTTTTCAACAGTTTGGAAAGACTAGTAAACAATGAATGGACTCAACATATACTTAAAACTCAAATATGAACGTTACTGTATTATAACAATTATGTGATCCTGTAAAAATGCTTGAGAGCAAGTAATACGATTTGACATCATATATACCTCGTGTAGCACTGTGTGTGTACAGAGAAAAACATACACAAACATTGACTCCATTGTATGAGGTACAAAAGGCAGCAATGATACCAATCCAAATCCAAAATGACACAACCATAGATCCAGAGACAAAATCGATAACATTGACACACGTACAATACTGGTTACTTAGCTGGCTGGGTAAAGGCACTTCAATAGGATAGCTAAGCTAGTTTTATGAGCCCCATAATGCATAATTTTATCCAATGATTGTTCAGTTAATTTGTCTTATAACTTTATGTTTAGTGGGATGGTAGTTTAATGTTCAAAAATATAAACGATGAATTACTTTAAAAAGTTCAAAAACATTTCTTACTTAACAATTACCAGTCACTCTCCTACGGTTCATTTTGTATATAAGGGTAATAACAAAATTACCGAACTCCGAACAATCTTCCAAAGGGAAAGTCAAAACTCATAAGTATATAAACAGACAAAATCAGTCAACAACCAGAAAAATGTGAAAATCGTAATGACCCTGACTTGGTACAGGCATTTCCAAAGAAATGGTGGGTTGAATCAAATTTTACGGCGCCAAACCTCCCGCTAACCTACAAACATAGACTCCCATGGATAAACAACTCGCTACGTAAACTTAAAAACAAGAAAAACAGACTATTTTACAAGAAACGCAAAGATAGTAACTACACCAGCCAGTACAAACAACTCAAAGTTGAAGTTCAAAAACAACAAAGAGAAGCATACTGGAAATATATTGAAACTATGATCTGTGATTTACCAGTAAGTGAACCCGACCAACTTTCACTAAACCAAGCTAAACCTAAAAAACTTTTCCAGTATATCAAATCTATAAGAACAGATAAATCTGGTATATCAGCACTTAAAAAAGATGGAATCCTAATCCTAACTTCAGACACTATAGAGAAAGCTAACATCCTCAATGAACAATTCCAGTCAGTATTCACATCCGAACCAAAAGATACAATACCAGATAAAGGACCAGTCAACATCCAAACATACCAACACTAACCATATCTACACCAGGCATCATGAAACTCCTAAATGAAATCAACCCTCACAAAGCCACCGGTCCTGACAATATAAATGGTCACATTCTTAAAGAACTAAAAGAACAAATAGCACCAATTCTCCCGTTAATATTTACAAAGTCATTTGATACTGGTCAAACTCCACTAGATTGGAAACATGCAAATGTAGCTCCAGCATTTAAAAAAGGTGATAAACATCAGGCAGTAAACTATAGACCCATATCCTTAACTTGCATTAGTTGCAAGTTAATGGAACACATTATCACCAAACACATAATGAATCATCTCGAAAATAATAAAACACTCTATGACCTCCAACACGGCTTCCGTCACTTACGCTTATGTGAAACACAATTACTTTCATTCATCCAAGAATTATCTCAAACTGACCTTATTATCATGGATTTCGCTAAAGCATTTGATAAAGTTCCTCATCACAGACTTCTCTATAAACTTAAATACTATGGTATTTCTGGCCAAACACTAAACTGGATCTCTGCATTCCTATCAAATCGCACACAAACTGTTGTTGTAGATGGGAGGTCTTCATCCACTGTCCCTGTCACATCTGGCGTCCCGCAAGGTACAGGCCTGGGTTATGTCTTGTTTCTGGTCTATATAAATGATCTGCCAAATTACTTGACCTACAGTAAACTCAGCCTGTTTGCCGATGATAGTATCTTATATCGAACTATCAGATCCCAGAGTGACTGTGATAACCTCCAGTTGGATCTTGATGTGGCCGCTAGATGGGAGAGAGATTGGTTGATGGCCTTCCACCCAGATAAATGCACAGTTCTCACAGTCACGAAAAAGAAACAACCTTTTCAACACGAATACATCCTACATAACCACATATTAGAATCAGTTACCTCTGCAAAATACCTCAGTGTCACAGTACAATCAAACCTCAAATGGGACAAACATATAAATGACATAACATCTAAAGGCAATAAAACTCTTGGATTTCTCAAACGGAACTTAAAAACTTCAAATCAACAAATCAAATCACAAAGCACTCGTCCGGCCCAAACTCGAATACTATTGTTCTGTTTGGGACCCTCATACATCAGAGACCAAATCCAAAATTGAGATGGTCCAACGGTGAGCTGCTCGGTATGTCTGTAACAGGTATCATAACACCAGTAGTGTCACTGACATGCTTGACACCTAAAACATTCCAATTATATCACAGCGCAGACTACGCACAATATTAGTTATGATGTATAAAATCTGATACCATCTTGTTGCTATTCCATCCGACACTTTAATATTTGCAGACTCTAGAACCATAAAAAATCACCAGCTCACATACAGGTATATCTATTCATCAAAAGATTCATACCGGCATTCATTCTTTCCTTATACAATACCGCAGTGGAACCAACTCCCTGCTTCCCTCGTTCAGGCTCCATCTATCGATAGCTTCAGAGATCAGCTAACTCCAGCTGTTCTCTGTACACTCATCTAAACAATAAACCTTACACGTCATCTTCCTCAAGCACTTTCTATTATAAATATTTTCCACTTTGGCTGTACTATAGTATGTAAATAAAATTCTTGTCCACGCATGCAACAGTATGTAATCATCAATCGATTGATGGAATATTGTATATCAAAAGAAGAAAAGAAGCTTTCATTAAGGGTCAAAGGTTCCGGCTGTCACTATAACAGTATTTATAACAATACTGGAACAAAATAGGTAAAATAGTAGTCAACGCAGTACTAAATTCAGCGAGGGGGGTGGAACATCTATCGTGAACCATCTCCATCAACAACCACGAGTCACCTGAAATAGTTTAACTACGAAAGTAAATGTCGTATTCTTGCAAATATGCTTGGCCCTCGGTTTCACGATCTCGATTTTAATATTGACAAATCTTTGTTTGTTTATTATTTCATATGAAGTTCTATGACACACAGTTTGGTGTATTCTCTTATCTAATTTAACAATTTAAATGAAAATTCAGGTAGAATAATACTACAATAATATTAAATCTACCAAATTACAAAAGATATATTCTACATATCTAATTGTGTTAATATTATACTAGCATATGTTAATTGTCACCACATATATACCATGGATATTTGAGATATTTTATTATCATTTTCAGACCTTAGAAACACTGAATAGTTCTTATGTTTGTTATTACCTACAATGAATACGTCAGCTAGGACAGGTGCTTATATATAGCATCTTACATATATACATCGAGTGCAATTTGCACACTGCCGCGTATTTTTCAGAGTCTGAGAATATCTGTAAATAACTTTTTACACCCATCCCACAAAATAGCAGGTCAACAGCAAAAGATATAGGTAGAAATAATACGTACGGGGTCATTACTCCCACATAAACTACCAATGTTTGGATTTAGACACATACGTAAATATAAATAACATAAGATATAGACAAAAACGTGTAAATGTTCTACATAACGCGAATACATGCATTGAAGGACAAACGCAGAGTACTCTATCCGAAAGGAATATTTTGAGTAAAATAGAATACAAAACAATGACAAATTGAAGTGTTTATTGGTATTTTTTTTAAATGAAAAAAAAAGACGACTCTAAAATATCAGTAGCATTTTATTTTATTTTTACAACTTGTACATTTAATAAACAAACATAACATCATAATTATAATTAATTATTAACAATATACATTGCTATATATTTCAAGCTAGTAGACACAGACAGAAAGGTGAACCCAGTTGTTTTCTGGGTGAGTGATTGATTGATTGTTGGCTAACGCCAAATGCACAATGTCCCAGCTATATCTTGGCGAACAAGTAAATTCTATTAGATGATGATGATCATCATCTTATTGGCCGTTTTGTACTGGACCAAGACATTTTGTTGATATTTTATAGTGCTAGCTCACTGAAATAGTCAGCATATTTTCATGAATCAGAAAAAAATCAGTCTTTGCTCTTTCTCCTTAATATTGTGTGCGGAGAAGCAACACATACCGATTTTATAGTCTTTGGTTTGACCCTACCGAGGTCCGAACTCACGATCTACCACACACTATCGAGCACTCTTATCATTACACCACCGATTTGGTTAGTTGGTTCAGGTCGACATTAGAATTATTCGACAAATAATGGTTCGAATTGTAAAAATTCTCCATATGGGACAACAAAGGCGCTTTCGATGTAATAATAAATAGTAAACATTCTACTCAATACTGACTAAACATGTCTCATGTCAATAATTTATCAAATATCCTGCATTGCCCTCTGTAGATTAGAAACGATACATGCTGCAATGAAGGGAGTGGCAAACAAAGACATTGTATGGCACAACATTCCGGAAAGAACAGAAAAAATATCAACAAAATTATATAAACAAAGCATCCTGTTTTAAATATGAGCCAGCGTGGTATTGGCACATCTCGCGCTTTAAATGTAGATGATCTAGACAAGCCAATACAAAGCAATTGTTACCTGCAAAATACAAGTAGAAAAAATGAAAGAGATATCGATTAAATACATATATACATGTTTTCCAATGGGTACACACACATGTGTTGAGATGTGTGGAAAAACAAATGCATATTAACACAGAACATCATGGTTGAAAAAAAAAAACAAGAAACAAAAAACAAAACAAAACAAAACAAAAACACAACAGGAGACAGATGTAGCATGCATGCCCGCATTGCCACGTGGTATGAATATATCAATAAGTTAAAATAGATACATTTTTCAGCATAGGGAAATGGCTTACACATACACATGCTAATTCTAATAATTAAAACCCGTTCTGTTTAAGATAAAAATAAATATTTAATGTTAATAATATATTAACTTTACATATGCAAATAACTCATAATCAACAACAATACGTAATAGAAACATTATCGGTGTAAACTACATTGAACTTTTTGAAACATTTAAGTAACATCATAATTTGTAAATATTAGATGCCAAAACATAATACATTAAATAATGAATTACAAATTAATGATGCATCAAAATATAAATGAGTTAGTACTGTGAACCATTGTCACAAATATATACCGTCACCTCATTCATTAAAATAAAAACTCTCGAACGGCATAGATCACTATATCTTAGGGACCGACCATTTAACTTGCAAAGGTTATGTTTTTTTTTCGTTCAGAATTTTTTTTAGAATATATTTTTTTTTGTTGCGCAAAGCGCAAATTTGTTTTCCAGAATTTAACATTAGGCTATATGACAAATATTTTTATTTTGCTACACCAAAATCAGAATATTTTTTTCAGTAACATTGGGAATCAGAATATTTTTTTAGGAAAAAACCATAACCCCCCCCCCTCCCTTCAAGTTAAATGATCGTTCCCTTATAGCGTAGATACAGTTAAGTTCGAGGTACCTGGGAGCCAAGGTGTGTTAATAAGTGTACACAATATTTCTTTCAGTGCCTTCAGTGAATTAAATAGTATATCCAAAATTAGTTTTCACAATATACTAAACCTACATCAATTATAGATAAAAATATCATAAATTTATAATGTTTTCATGAATTGGAAATTGATACGAAAATGTTTAATATTTGGATAACATTTAGAACGTATCTCGTGACATGGCGCATATATTTCTTTTTGGTACTAATTTCAAGAAACTTT
>MJUT01053330.1:141545-151582 GCA_002080005.1 Gigantidas platifrons
AACACACAAATACATGACCTCTGACCTCTAACACACAAATACATGACCACTCAATTTCCTGGCTTGGCACAGACACTTCAATAAAAAGTGGCAGGATTATCATTAGTGGTGTGGTAGAATGATGAAGGGCCTTCAATCCTGACCACAAGCCCAACATGAGATCGCACACACGAGTCAACTGAGAAGGCTTAGATACCAATGGACGGTGCTGTTAATACCAACTATGAGAGCTTCCTCTTTTATATATGGTAGACACCATATAGCTGTAAGATTACTGAAAGTGACGTTCAAGATTAATAACTTCGCCCATTGATCAATATAAATACTGCAAATAATTTTAATGTTGTAGGCATAAATTACATAACCAATAAAATACACTTTGATAATACATGTACACAATAATGGTCATTTATGCCTTCCTCCTTCCATTGAAAGACAGAAGACATAAAAGAACAAGGACAATGTCACCACTTAGCAATAAAATAAAAACACAAGAGTTATTATTGCGAAAAATGTTTACTTAAAATTATTTCAAGCAAAAATGTGTACAAAGTTTAAATAAGATATCATTAAATGTCATACAAAATATTTACAAGGGGTCAAATGTGCCAACAGGAAAGATTCCATACAATAAATCTTTACTACCCTATAACAACCCATAATTTATCAAATTGTAAACGAACAAATTGTCTAAAACGATTGATCTGTGTGTGCATGCTCACTCGAACAGGCGAGTTCGGAAGTTGAATGACCTCAAACGAGGGCGCTGAAATAATCGACGAGTTGTTTTTTACCTAGTTATGCAGTTACACTATTAAAAACTTACTGATGCATACACCACTAAGTTACCTGATGAATATGTTTCACAAAAATAATAAATAAAGTAAATCCAGTAACGTGAAATATTGTGAAAAAATATGAATATAAATAGCTTGATGTTTATAATTGATCGATCTGACGCTATGAATTTTTTAATTAGGTGACGCAGCCGTGATGCTGACCAATGGTCAGTCAGCCTGATCAATCCAATTTGAGAGGCCCCAATTGGGTAAACAAAGGAAGACTTGTCACACACAGTGGCAGTGAATACCAAATCAATGAATTATAATTACTCTAAAATTAGAATTTCAGTCTTCTGCATAAAATTAGTTATTAAAATAACTTGCATATATACATAATTATTATAATAAAATAGTAGCCAGGAATCAGTTGGTCGCAACGGTTTGCAAAACCAGGGAGAAATTATTTAGTTTCTTGCAAAGTCGTAAATTGTAGGTATACATGAACGTAGTCTGGATTTCGTCTTTATAGAAAATATTCGTCTAAAATATTATATGAAAACTTATATAAAAAAAACAGTTAAACATTTCCGGGACATAATTTGTACTTATCAATGTCCGGTCGTATGATAAAGACGTTCGTTTTTAAAACATCATAAGTGTGTTTCCGAAAGGGTATTCCTACAATACCCATATGATTCTTTGTGAAATAGCAACGCCATCTTAAGTTTCCCAAAAATCGTGCGGGTCAGACGAGCTTACATCCGTGCTAAGTATAACTTTTACACAATAAAAAATCAATTTGTTCATTTTTCATTGCAAATTATTTGGAAACATTGAATAGCTATAAATAGAATTAAAAAAAAAACTATAGTACATCACCTGACAGTATTTTTGATCATCTAAATAATGGGTGCTTAGTGGAGCAGCAGCGAATACCTATTTATACTAGTAGTCTTTGATTTAACCCGACCGAGGATATAACACATGATCTTCCACACTCGAGGCGGGCACGCTTGCATACATATAATCTTCACACCGTCCAATAACCAGAATGAAAAAGCAAATATTTGATAGAATGATCGATTAGTCG
The DNA here is from genome assembly GCA_002080005.1 of Gigantidas platifrons. Taxonomy (NCBI): domain Eukaryota; kingdom Metazoa; phylum Mollusca; class Bivalvia; order Mytilida; family Modiolidae; genus Gigantidas; species Gigantidas platifrons. The sequence goes on from MJUT01053330.1 coordinate 143,418, forward strand.
TTGCTTAACGTGGAACGGTTAACATATCATGCATATTCAAGGACGGGGAAATCGGGATAACGCCTTATGACTGCTAATATAGGAATGTGGACTATTGGGTCGGCATCGAAGAAATTTTAGCTGTTTGTAGCAAATTCAGGGCAAAATTAACAGGAGTTCCTTAACGTACAGAGAACGTAACACTGTGCGAACATGTCCACACCCAAGCTTTCTGTATGATAACCTGACAATCCCCAACAGAGATGGCACCCACTATACCACTATACCCCCACCTGAGAGCAAGCTTAGAAGCGCTGTGGTTTGAACCGTAACAACGGTGACAAGTACCCAGTCATACTTAGTTTAACTATACTGTGAATCTACTTGCTATGCGATTTTCGTCAGCTTCAAATCTCTGTCCCATTGTTTCACAATTCAAGTATTGCAGGATAGACACAATACATGTTTACTTTCGTGGAACTGAATGTATTTTGTATTCTGTGTGAAACGGTTGGGAAATGCTAGAAAATAACATACATTTCTCAGCCTTGTACAAAATGTTTTATCCTACGACGGTACATATATAGTCATAACTTGTAAATCATGCAGACCAGATCCAGGAATGTAAACAATTATAAGTTAAACATAGTGTCATTCTAGAATTAGTCAGACATGACAAAATATAATTACATACAATTTAACGCTTTTGAATGAATATCTTAGTGCATACAGTTGAATTAAACCACACCAATTAGGGCACGACCAAATTCTAGTGTCATGGTAAAAAAGGGGGATGGAGTGAGCAGGATGACCGTGGAAACGAATGAGCAGATCTTACATCATATTATTATAAATCTGGTACTTTTAGAGGTGTCGGATTGTCGTTTAACATAAACTTTATGTGTAACTTCCACAACAAAAACCTCATGAATTAAAACAGTGTTAGATAAAAAATAAAAAAATACCAGATTGTCAAAAATGTTCTAAAATCCAACAGAACAGAAGAAGTCGTAGAAATAGGCAAAATCAACATTCCTGATCACAAATACATAATTCTCACTTTTTCGCTTGGTACAGAAAACTTCACAATAAAAAGTGGTAGGGTTAAACCTTTTTTATGGCACCAAGCCTCCCTTCTTAGTGACATGATGTAGATAATATAATACAAGCTTGGTTAATTACTATATATGTTACATAAATCAATAAAAAGCACAGCAAAGCTATATTAATGTAATTCATCGTCACGTTAAAATCTCACTTAACATACATATATAAATGTTTCTACGTAATATACATTTGATTGTTAACAGTGTCTACTGTTGTTTAGAAATAAACATCAAAGATGTCAATACTCCATAATTAATCACATTTATGTTGTAACCTTTTCTGTCTACATCATTTTATAATTTTCCGGTTTTTCTGTAAAAAAAATAATACACCTTCTGGAAAATATTATACAAATAGAAGAGGTTGAAGATACCAAATGAGTAATCAGAATCCGTATATTGAAGAAGAACAGGATACACAATGACCAAAAGAACAAGTACCAAAGGACAAACAACGATCTACAAAACATACATATACAACTAAAGATCGAGTAACACGAACCCCACTGTAAACCAGGAGTGAATTCAGGTGCTCCGGAAGGGTAGGCAGTTCCTGTTCCACTAGTGCATGACACCCGTCGTGTTAATCTAGTTTATGTCACCCCCAAAAATGTTATATGTGCTGGACTAAAATACACCATACATGGACGCGAAATAAGAAACAACAAGCTTAAGAGCAAATTTGATGGTTTCATTTTTTTGTTCAATGTAATACATTTATCAATATACTATAATTATTGGACCCGCTTGCTTACAAAGAGAAAATAGTGTAAATACAAACGTAAAGTATAATATATATGTAACGTAAACCGTCCTTAAGTCGTCAGGGGTATGCATTTTTCAATACGCTGTAATAATCTGATGACTTTAGGACGTAGTGAATTGGCTTTGATAGTAAGAAAAAGTATTCAGAAAGATGATTTACTTATTCAGAAAGATGATATACTTGTTCCTGAGGTCGTCAAAGAATCGTAAATAGGGTAGATTTTTCCTTAATGAGACCACGGGTTGGTCAGGCGACTTAAGGACAGCACCGTCTCTAAGTCGTCACACCCCTGTCTTTTGGTCGTCAAGCAATTTTTAACCGTGCTAAAGTCGTCATTTATTGTCTTTTTCTTTTTTTTAGCAAAAAATCAAAATAACAAATTACATTTTTGAACATTTCCTTAAAATGTGAAATACAAACTCAAATCACCAACACTTTTCAATTCAATAACTGTGGCATGCAATAGCAGCTGAACTTTCTCGCCTTAAATTTCCTCCTTTCATAGAACCATCGTAAGTTGCAACTGCCTTCTATATTTACATTCGTATGTAATGGTTTTTGCTCCAAATGGTAAACAGCGCCAACTGTTAAGAGCTTGCGGTGGTGTGTCAACGGATTTGCTCTATCTTTAACGGATATTGCATTAGATAATAAGTTACATATCAATTTTAGTACCCCCTCCCAATACAGTCATAAATCTAATGATTTTAAGTCGTCATATACTGTCTTAGAGTCGTCAATCAAGTTTACACACAAAATATGACCACATGCGACAGGTCTGCAATTATAAAAATCCGTCTTTTGAAAGGAAAACTATTTTTTGTTTGTCTTAGCCTCTCAGATTGACGTCACTTTCCTAAATGGCGCTGTACGTATCAATAGCCCTAAGAAGGATAAAATTCGGGGAACCATCGCCCAATATGTCATGTGTACCATTTCTACAGAGGTCCTTAAAACCTGTTTTCAAGCTTGCTACTTTTCAAAATCTAGTATAAAGACATGATAATGCAAGATTAGATACTTATTTCTTCCACATAAACCGCGTGTCCACTTTTTGCAGCGTGAACGGAAGCGAAAATAATGCGAGGTTTGAGGATAACAACTTAAGGTCGATGACGACTTTGGGACGGTCTACGTTTTTATTTACATATTATGTTATTATATATATATATAGCCACAATTGCATTACGATGGTCAAAGTGTGATAAAAATAAATCTGTTTCAATCCACCATTCCTTTGGAAATGCCTGTACCAAGTCAGGGTCATTACGGTTTTCCCAGTTTTCCGGTTGTTGAATGATTTTGTCGGTTTTATACTTATGAGTTTTGACTTTCCTTATGGAATATTGTTCGGAGTTCGGTAATTTTGTTATTACCCTTATTGCTTACCAGACATGCTTGCTCTAATATCATCTACCACTTCAGAGCATTGAAGCATGGATAAAGTATACTAAGATTGATATAAAGTTAGCCCCTAAATTTAACGTATTAGTAAGGCTAAGTATGTACCCATCGTAATGGCTGAAGACTAAACAGCAATGCAATACAAACTTGTTAAAAACAAAACAATATGTCATATATAAATAATAAGAGAATCGTCCTGCAAGTTTATCAACTTTTCCGATAACATACACGTATCCCATGTTGACCACAGTTTGGGGCATGAAATGGTATGTATTAGATAAATGTTAGAGAATACCGAAAGGAACTACAAAATAGGAGTAATACATAATACCAAATACACAGTATAGGAACTTGTACGCCTGAAATCTCTTATTGACATGCCCATCTGTAAACTGCATTACGGTTTCGGTGGAATTCGACATGTTACACTTTCACGACAGGTAAGTTTTTCTATGTTTTCATTAAATTCTAATAACCTGTATGTCCAAAAACTTAACAAATGCGTATAATTGATTGATGCAAGGACTGCATCTTTGTTTTTTTTAATGTATTACCCATATAGCGTCATATTTACCATTTTAACAGGTTCTTTTGAACAAGGATAAATTAATATTGTTCCGTTTGACCCTTTATCCTTGAATAATATTGCCGATACGTGTGTTGGTAATGTCAATAGATATGAACACAGTATATGCAAAATTACTGATATGAATACCTCAGCATTGCTAAATAAAAAGACATTTTGAAATACAAATTTAGCACGTCAATCAGGTTATAGACCGTTTTCAAACGCGACGTCAAACAGACATACACAGCTACAGCAAATAGCCGACAGCACATTCATTTTTTCAATCCAATTTGTTAGTAGGAAAAATTTTGTTTTCTTTATCGCTTCTTTGTAAAAAGAATGCTTCTCACATCAAACTATCCGTGCAAATACAGTCTAAATTAGAAGCCATTTAGGCATAAAAATGGAATTTTTACCTTTTCTGATAGTAAAAATAAATGTTTGATACTCCATTCTGAATTTGTTGCGTTATTTTATCCAAAGAAACTTTAGCGTCCGTTAGAGTAATGAATCATGTACATTCTGTAACATTTTTACACAGATACATTGTATCTGTCGATAATAAATTCCGAAAAACTTGCCTGCTTTGAAAGCGTGGGCAGTCGATTTCCACCGAAACCGTAATGCAGTTTACAGAAGAGCACGTTAATAAGAGATTTCAGGCGTACAGGTTCCTATTCTGTGAAATACAATGACAAAAAAAAAAGACAAAGGGATAGACAATGCCCTATAAAGCACTCCACAGAAAACATGAACCTTACTAAAACCTGAGGGTTTTAAGCGACGTAAGAATCTACCTAATTGTCTTCCAAATGCATGATATATAAAGCCGTTTCTTAAATATTCTTATTTCCAGCTGTACTAAATATACCATGTTAGAGGCTACTCAAACCGAAAATATTCGATTCGATTTAAAATTAAAAACAAAAAATACCACACTATCGGAACAGTTTCAAAATACAAGATCAAAGTGGCCTAAATTAATAGCCATAACACACCAATACATGAACAACGCCCACTTTCAACGTTTCTTTTGAGGTTAATCATTCTTTCGTTGAGAGGATGAAATATCGAATATCTGTATGAAACAATATAATACAATCTACAACATAACTACTGGCTATCAATATACAGATAAAATACTGCATACCACGAGAAAATGCACTCAAGTCACGTTGAAGAGGAATTCGAAGATACCAAAGGGGTAATCAGAATCCGTATATCGAAGAGGAACAGACAACACAATGGCCAAAAGAAAAAAGGACAAAAGGACAAAGCACGATCTACAAAACATACATATAAAACTAAAGATCTAGTAACACGAACCCCACTAAATACAGGGCGTGAACTCAGATGCTCTCGAAAGGGTGAGCAGTTCCTGCTCCACTAGTGGCACCCGTCGTCTTAATCTACAAATCCGCTGGATATTTGCCATATTTTAAAATGTACGAAATTGTCACTGTTCCTATAAAGCTATATATTACCGCCCTCTCCCAAGTTTTTTCCCCCATACATCCGGTAGTTGCAGGATAAATACAGATATATTGATATAAATTTCATTTTAATTTCTCAAATAATTCTAGCAATATTGTTCACGGTGACGATTAATAATAAAATTGTCCTTGCAACATTTGTAGTTGTTATTTGAAAAAAATAACAACTCACAATTATCATATTAAAAAATCAAAGTTATAAACTCTGAAAGCAAAATCCGTGAGATCGGTGTTTTATTATATAATGTCCATCATATATACATTATTATGGTATTCATATTGCATTCCCAAACAATACAAATAAAATCTCTATTGACGACACATTTCCTGACAAATTATCAAATATTATTCCACAAACAGTTTTCTGTTCATGTTTTACATATTAGTGAACGTTTCGCCTTACCAAACATTCATGGTGCCTCTCGTTTAAAAAAAAAATATGAGGATGATTTACATTTTACTCCTGTAAGTTTACATGAAAAAGACAAATTCTCAGACAAAAAAAAACATTATATTCATGTTGAATATCATAGCAACATTTAAAGAAATATAATTAGTATAACAATCCAAACTTAATATGATAGTGTGATAAATGAAAATATCATTTTATTCATCTATTTATCATAACTTATTATCACAGGAGTTGCCATTTTGGAAATAGGGACAAGCAGTTCTAACTATTACAAAGTAGCTTTTTTTTCTAAAGACATAAACATATGGCGTTCTTTATAATTTAAAGAAAATAATCTTAATGTAACTTGGAGACAATTTGTCATCCAATTGGGAACTAATCAGATAGAAAGATGGATCTGATACTAGACCAACACCCTGAATGTATTATATATTCTTCTACTTTATACAGAGCAAAATAGTCCCCATATTGCTCTAAAGGGCGGTGGATCGGTAATTGTCGATTTAATGCCACGTTTTAATATTTATTGTAAAGGCCGGTACACACGATAATATTTGTATCATAAGATTTGTATTATAAGATTTTTGTATTATAAGACTCTCTTGTACACACACTCAGATTAAACTTGTCAGATTAAATTATCAAAAACCTCTTGATTTTTCCCGCCAAATGGTGTTAACAATAGAAGATGAAGTAATTGCAACTCTCAGGGGCGGATCAAGGATTTCAAGTTAGGGGGTCGCACTTATCGTGTGAAAAAATATATATCATATTTTTTCCACAATTTTAGGGGGGATGCGCCCCCTGGATCCGCCCCTGCCTCTGTCCATTATGTTGCTATGTGCGCAATAAAATTATTGAAAAAGAGTTAAGAGGATTTGCTGGACAAGACCTTGGATAAAACGAAGAAAGGTTTTTTGGAGCATATCATGCCTTACTAGAAGAGCTGAGAAGGGAAGATCCAAATAGCTGTAAAACGTTTTAAATTTCCCCCCGATATCTTCCATCAATCTTCCTCTTCTTCCTATGCAACAAGCTTTTCCACATCAATATTTGAGAAGTCGTCCATGTCTTGCAAAAACCACGTGCTTTAAGTTACACGTGTATTTATTATGGTACTGATGCAGATGTGTAACCCCCAAATTGATAATTGTGATTGGATAAAAATGAAAGGTCAGCTAAGACTTGCATTAAGGATAGAACATTGCTCTATCCTTAATACAGTCTCATAAGATTTAAAAAATCTTATAATACACTGTATTTAGACTGTACACACGATACGATTTTGTATCATAATACAAGTCTTATGATACAAATCTTATGATACAAGTGTTATGATACAAATCTTATCGTGTGTACCGGCCTCAAGAGGTACCGTTTATTAAATATAATGCTGGTTTAAAACAGACACCATTCTTGATTAGATTAATACATTACAGATTTGTTATTTGTTGTCACTAGTTTCTTACTTTTTACTACTTTTTATTACATTGGTATTTTAATAATAACAATACTAATTCTACATTTTCGGTTTTGCACAACGTATTTACATTATAATATATTATGGAATTCGCTACCAATGTCATTACATATTATATATTATTAATTCTAACTATACAAGTCCAGCTATCCTGTCCAGCAGGAGGCTTATGATATTGTGGTACTATATCTACACAGATCGACAATAAATGCGTTCTATGTATTACACTGTCGTTCTTTGGTTTGATAACTGGGGGCCTGTTTAACGAAACTATCCTAAGACATAAGATATGTCTTAAGACAAAGACATGTCTTATGACCATAATTAGGACCATCTTGGGACATGTTTGAGACAGCACAACGAAACTGTTTTAAGACCATCCTAGTAAAGATGGTCCTAAGACCATCCTAAGATATTCATTTATTAAAATATCCATATTGAGTGGAGATAATTAGCCCAATAAATAAAAAGGTAATTTTATATTAATTATGAGCTTTCAATAAATTTAAAATCAGAAAGAAATTGAAATTAAAAGACGATTTGGAATTAATCACAAGTTTTAGAGTTAAAATGTCTCTTCTGTACAATATGCATATAGAAATTGTCAGTCTATATTAACATTATTAAGCTGTCAAACGAGTTATTTACGGGTAGTACACCCTATACTAATGAAAACAGTGAGTAAAGTCGTGCAAATCGTGTTCTTTTGTATGATAGACTTTCATCTTATATAAATAGAGTCGTATTTTGAATGTTACGCATACATCCAAAATGAGCCGAAAACGTAGCCCGAACTTATCGATGATGTTTTTTTATTATGTGAATTAATAATAATTTATTTTACTGTGTGTATTTAATTATTATTATCTTTTTTATATTTATTGAAATGTAGTTGTTACCTTAAGATGGTCCTAAGTCACCTAATTCATTGTCCTAAAGTTAGGATAAAATTTAGGA
>MJUT01053330.1:156725-210497 GCA_002080005.1 Gigantidas platifrons
AGACCAATCGCCTTTTAGTTGTGCACCCCTCTTTCAGAAAACCTGGCTACGGCCCTGGTCATGTATGCAATAATGTCCAAATACACACAAAAAGGTAAAACATTGGGCATTGTGGTTGAATTTCTGAATTGAGTGTCTACAGTGCGGATTATGCTCGACCAGTTTGTCTTGCTCTTCGACCTACACATGACTCAGATTATGTGTGCGTCTAGTAGACATATAAGGTAAACGTTTTACGTGCCCTCTCATATAGACAGTTTATGCATTGATTGCAGTATTAAACCAACTCAGCGAGCACGCCCAAATATACCGAAAAGCCGTCCAACCCAAAAATCCCAGGGAGCAAGGAAACAAAAAAAGCACATTCAACAGAATAGCCAAATTTGGAAAAGGCAACCTATGCTCGAGAAAAATCTTAGTAGTGATTATTATCATGATTACATTTTTTAGGAATTAATAATGAATATATCTAATAAACCAAGTCAGTGCCCAAACACTGACTACTGGGCGAATGATACATCAAGCAGCTGTATCCACCCATTGATGTTATGAAACGCATGTATTCAATATTGGGACGTTGTACCATTGTAAATCTACGATAATAGAATAGATTAACCTCATATATGTTATTCAGGTACACAAGACAATAGAAACCACAAGATGTCTACACTATACAAAGTTGTTAATTATACAGTCAAACCTGTCATAAAGGACACCTATCTATAAAGGACAGTCTCATTGTTCCCATTAATGAATAGTGCATATAATTTTAACTTTATAAAAAAGTGGAAAAAGCTCATAAATGCCAGATTTTCAGGTTTCCTGTAGACGTCTTTATATAAAGATTTGGCTGCAATTATGTATTTTCATGTTGTATTGTAATAATTTAATTTGATGTGAATACTGGAATCAGATTGGCTGATCCGCCTGGAGCAACATTGGTTATACTCGATAACATGGATTGGTATTGTGACGTCACCAACGTGTTCATCCGTTAACGACAAATTGAAATAGTCACATGAAATAATCGCAGTTAAAATCGAGGAATCAGTAAATTTTGTTGTAAAAATTAAATTATAAGGAATATTTGAAATTTTTGAACAGGTTATACTTGCATAACCTGGTTTGGGTCAGTCTACGCTTTTCATCAACCGGTTTATTAAGCGTAATCTGACCCAAACCAGGTTATATCGTATAACCAAGTCAACCAAGTCATAGTGATGACTTCAACTTAACCAAGCGGAACCCTTGATCCAGTAGATTCCTTGTTTGCTACAAGGAAACACTTCGACAATTGAAGCCATTTTTAGAGATATTTGGGGAATATACTACATGTTGTATCTAGAATTTATTTGAGTTAATAAAGAAAGGAATCTAAAAATAGTTTTCTTCATGGATGAAAAAAAAGGATCAAGGGAAGAATGTAATTCAGCTTAATAAACCAAGGACTATTTTTTCTATGTTTTACTATGAAGAAATATGTGATATAAGTGTAAGATATGTTGAGTATAATATGGTGGAAATGAGTAGCAATAGTAAGTGAATGAAAGACCTAGCTTATATCTTCCGTTACACCTTCTTTCACTCCCAGTTTTATTTGTCGTATTGTCGTTATGAAACGTAGATGTAAAATTTAGTGCTTACGACGAGTTTCTTGAATAACCTTCATCAGGTACGCTCAAATACAAAAGATTAAAAAGCCAAAATAACAAAAATGTTTTGATTTGTCAGATATTGTAATATCCATTCCGTTTCGGTTCGTTATTACTATTTTTAGAGTGTTAATTTATTCTAATGCGTATATCTATAGGGCAGTTAGCATAACTATATTTCCAATTGACTATTTATGTTGTGTGATGCTCATTGCGATTTCCGCTTGAATCAATCCCGTGCCATACATCCTATATACGACTGGTGTAATCAATATAGCAGAACACAATTACACTTTTACAGAGCACCTGGTATTCCTCGTAATATTTCGTGTTGTTTAAGCTTTTCATATTTGTCGTTAGTCCCTATCATTGTACCGTTGTTGGTTTTTTGCGCGGGTGTGTTAATGCTGTTTCACGTCGGTTTGTTTCATACGAGTTGCTCCCCTTTGTAATAGTTTATGTCGTGACGTTGCATCCATGGAAACGTACTCTTCGTTGGTAAACTGTCCGAAGGAAAAACGTGTTTCTGCAGATGAAATACACTTATTCCTTGTTCGTTTTGTGACAGTAAGATTAACAAATATATCTATTGACTATCCAGATTGTGAATATATCATTATTTTGAATCCGTCGATTGTAATATATGATTTTTTGCACTTGTCAGTCCACCCCTTCAATGCCCATATTTCGAAATCGCCATCGCCAAAAAGCTTGTTTGTTGACAAATTATACGAGAATGATACATGCACATGTTTACCATCAATATGATACTTATATAGCAGAATTTCACAAAAAAGGAACATGTACCCATCGTCAGTTGAAGACAAATGATGCTGAGAGGTAAATCTTAGTTTTAAATTGATAATCTCCTGAAGCACGAAAAAAAAGGGAGGGGGGGTCGTACCGAACTTGAAGAATGCACATGGAGAATCAAAATAAAATACTTAAGCCTAGAACTATATCTTGTTAATACCGATATTTTCGTGATTTTTCTTGTAAAGATCGAGAAGTTTGATGATGCAGTATCTATTTTTGGCACAAGCACAAGTTAATAAGACCCACCCCCCCCCTTTGTTTTGCAAGTTTTGGAACACAATTTATACAATAGAGAAATAATCAATGTAATGACTATAATGATGAAAACCATTAAAAACGTTTGAATCTTTATACAAAATATATCTTGATGGGTTGGGGTCCTGTTTATTTTTAGAATTTACATGTGTTTTCTTTACTTATTAATAGTTATTTTTAGTATAGAATTGAATTACTTAAGTGATGGACATACAATCTCCATAACAGTGTTATTAACACCTTGGCTTGGAAAGGCAAATTGTCAAATCTGAATACTTGCGTATGACCAATTCCCAATGTATGTATTATCAGATAATAACATCCCTTTTCAGAGTTTGTTTTCCTAAAAAAAAAAAACCTATCAAGAGACTGGGGAGGATGACTTTCAATTTCATATACATTTAAATTTCTGAATTTTTTTTGATCAACATTAATTTACACATAGCAGATTTGATAAAATAAGCGATGGGCAAAAACTAATCTGACACAAGTTAATTATTCTCTAAATCCAGTTTGTCTTTTTACTAACTAACAAAATTCATGGTCCATACAGTTAATACAAAATTGTACATAAAACCAAAAACTGAAATGAAACTATTATGTACATTGTAATTTAAATCCAATTTTTAATTAAAGGTGGGTGATCTGGTTGTGCTACAATATCACATTTTGATCAAAGAAATTTTTATTGAGACATCCATTAGGACAGATGCTTAATTCCTTGTAATATATTGTAGTTTATTTAGTTATGCCAAAACATGTTCAGTAAATTAAACCTTTACATAATTAAAAATTGCACTGATAAAATTGTATTTAATTTAAGCATTGATACTGGTATTCATTTTTGTTCTTAGAAGACATATCTGGTTATGTATACATTGTACACTACTGTTAATTCTATTTTTTTTTAAATAAAACACAATTGTAGCATGATGAATTTATCCTGTAATTGTGTGATTTTTTTAGTACCGGTACTAATAGAGAGGTTAAATAAACTTCAGTTTTATTCAGTCCTTGTATGTTTTGACAATATATTTTGTAGGCATATATATATACAGCATATATCAGCATTTTCATTGGATTTAGTTCAGTAGCTGAGTATCATATTAACTGTCTCTGCACTGAGCTAAGTTCATTGTTATGCATTCAATCATCTTGGTGATATATTAAGGGTTTGATAAATGGACATCAAGCCATGATCAAGGTAAAATGCTAAACATGCTATACATGTACATATTGATCTATTGATGAAACAGATTGATCTTCATAACCCATCTTCTTATTATAAAGTATAAAAAAAATGTGTTTGAAATATTTGGATATTTTTATGATGTTTGAAAAAATTGAAATCAAGAAAGTTTACTGATTTTTAGCTGAACTGGCCCAAAAAGGCTAAATGATGTATTATAATGACTGTGTCTGTCGTCTGTTGTCCATTTTTGTTTTATTCTTCCTCTCAGAAATTGTCAAATCAAATGGAAAAATTATATAGCAGATATGCTATGGTACTTGGATAGTTTGTAAAACATCTGATTATTACAAAACTATATCTAATTTTTCACATTATGTTTCTTTTGGTAGCTTGACAGTCCAAATTTAGTATTTAATGAAATATTGCTAATTTTACAAGGTTCCTTGAGGTTACCTGGTTTGAGCATATTACATTTTTTTTTGTTTAATTTTATCTTTTGCTGTAGAATTGATACACATTTTTCATCTCTAATTGCTTGTGTCTAAAACTATTTATAGTTTATTTTGTTGGTTCAAAAGCACACGGAGATTGATACTACAGCTTTTATGTTATTTTGTTTATATGTTTGCAGAACGGAAATAAAAATTATCTTACTACTATTTAATGGGGGAAACAGTTGGTGTAAAGCTACATGTACCACTGTATTTCATTGCCCCTTTCTTCAAGTTTATTTAACATAGCATACACACATAAAGAAAACAAGATTAAATAGTACATAACATTGAACCATATATATGTAGATATACATATATACTAAAAATGTATCAGTAGACTCAGTACCAACTTAACGTATGGACACGCTGAGTGCACGAGCATAGAGGCCCTATGCTAATCTGTGTATGTTGTGTGCAGCATGTTTTTTAAATGTTTAAACACGATTTTTTTGGAAGTACTTATACAATAGCTATATATTTAATTCGATCGACATTTACATTTTAATACCAGCGAGTGGTTGTATAGGTAGCTGTCTCAGTGTACCACTTTGCCCGGGGTCCTATAATGCTGTTAAGACGGCAGTGAGTAGACTTTCTCCAGATTCACAAAACAATTAATGTAGCCCAAAATTCATTTTTATTTTGTTAAACAGATTCAATAAATTTAAATATTCCATCAGTTTAATCTGGTTCAAGTTCTAGATATGAATAAATAATATATTTGAGGGTTAGTGTTATCTGGTTTTTTTCCCACTTCATCTGGAGGCCATTGTAAAAAAGTTACATTTTATTTTATTAAAAAAGAGATGTGAAAGGAACAAAAGAAACAAATCTATCATTACACCATGTACACTCAGATATTCTCCATGTTTACAAATATATCAATTTGTGCCATTTTTTATCAAAAGTATTTCAACTCAAAGTATAATTTATAACAACTTTTTTTTTTACCTGAGTTGTCAAAGATGAACTGTGTTATATATCTCTGATACATGAATAAGTAATACATGGATAATCAATATTTGGTACAAGTACATGAATCCCAGGACCAGGACAGGTACAAGATTGTGTGATACTATACTGATAGAACATAGAAGTTGTCATGGATATAATTACACCATTTTACAATTAATTTATAAACAATCACTTCACAAAAATCTTTTTTATATACATGTAAATTAAATAACCAATTGATTAATTATCGAATCGACGACAAATGTAGTTTACTTTAATTAAATAAAGCAAAAAATTATATTGTTTTCATATTTGCCGCCGATGGAGTTAACAAATATTGTTACCTCCCTTTATCGGTTTGCCGGATCACTTGAGTGTTTTATTGTTTTCGAGATTGATTAAATGATTGAGTACGTACATTTCGACGTGAAAGTTCTAGAATATACGTGTCAATAAATTCACAGTTAAAAACATATTCACAAAGAGCAGATAATAAAGATATATGATTTTGCTACGAGATCAATGAAAAACTTGATAGAAGACGAAGATTTACAATTTTACACCATCGACCAACTGGAATCGTCAATTTTCCGCGTTTTATCTGGCCTTATTCTCCATTGTTGGCTGTATAGTAGCTCTCGTAGCACTTTTTTTTAAACAAAAATAAATAATCTTTCAGAAAATATCCAGTTTTTAATTCAACTTTCACTCTAAATTCTAGAACTTTTCGAAATTAGTTAAGGCACTGATTATAGTCACGTGACCACCATTTTGTCACCATAAATCCACGTTGACTCGCACAAAGTTGAAACATTTTCACTTTCGAACATGTATATATAACTAGTTGCAATATGCATCAACTATTGTTATGTTTTACTCATTAATTTGTATTACATACACGACCCCCCTTGTTTATTGCATGCAATCTTCGAAACAGCCTTAACACACCTGCGTGTTCCTGGATTGTATTTATGTTTGAATATCACAGCGGATATGGGATCTACTGGTATTATAAAAATTTCAAAATAAGGTCACTATTCTTTCTCTGTGAGAAAATGAATCTGAAAATCGCATGCATTGTTTGTACATATTTTATTTATGAATATACATGATTGATCAACAGACACTGAATATAAAAACACTGCCCATATTACAAGTTATATGTATATAACTTTATTTTGTCAACATTTTTACCAATGAAAAACAAAAAACAAAAAAAACAAAAACAAAAAAACAAAAACAAATACCACACTGTCGGAAACAATTCCAAAATCAAATATCAAAATCGTAGAAAGAGGAAATATCGATACCCCCAACACACAAATTTAATAACAATATTAATTGTTTACGCTATTCCGACAGTGTAGTATTTTTGTGTTCATTTTACCAAAACAATTATTCTAACAATACATGTTTAAATTTGTAAAAATGTGAAATAATAATGTACCTTTAATACATGTCATTGTGAACATAACCAATATTATGAAAGTATAGGTTGTATTATCTCCCCTTTTAAATTTTGGACAGCAGCCATATTCCTTCATGCACATCTGCAAGTAGTGTACTACAAGTGTGTAAAGTTTCATAAAAATCCAACAAGTCGCTTAGGAGGAGTTGCGCTTACAAGGTACATGCCCCCATTTTCGTGAAAGAATAAGTTGAATTATCTCCCCTTTTGAATTTTAGACAGTAACCGTATTCTTTCATGCACATCTGCAGGTAGAGTACTACAAGTGTGTAAAGTTTCATAAAAATCCAATAAGCCATTTAGGAGGAGTTGCGCTTAAAAGGTACATGCCCCCCACCTTTTCGTGAAAGTATAAGTTGAATTATCTTCCCTATTAAATTTTGGACAGCAACCATATTCCTTCATGCACATCTGTAGGTAGTGTACTACAAGTGTGTAAAGTTTCATAAAAATCCAATCGGCCGTTTATGAGGAGTTGCGCTTACAAGGTACATGCCCCCCCTCTTTTTCGTGAAAGTATAAGTTGAATTATCTCCCCTTTTAAATTTTGGACAGCAACCATATTCCTTTATGCAGATCTGCAGGTAGTGTACTACAAGTGTGTAAAGTTTCATAAAAGTATAATAAGCCGTTTAGGAGGAGTTGCGCTTACAAGGTACATGGACGGACGGACGGACGGACGGACGGACGGACGGACGGGCAGGGTGATTCCTCTCTACCCCCCCAACTTTGTTTGCGGGGGGGGGGGGGTATAAATAAAATGTTAGGTAAAATAGTGGGAATAAAAGAAAGAACGAAAAGAGATTTAGGAAAATTTTCGTTTACTCTCTTAAAAGGGCAATACGTTTAACATATTGATGATTCTTTTGTATCAGACTAAGTCACTCATATAGCATTATGTTAATGAATTACATAACATAACCTCCATAAAATCTTGACATATGTTGCTGGGATAGACAAAATCGAACAAATTCAGTTTGCCTCTTTCTCAATATATATCTATTGGATTTGTAGAAAGATTTTGACAGTGCGGCATTTTTTGTTTTTAATTTTAGTATGGTATATTCGAAAGAATTCCAGCTTTCTTGATATTCTTACAATTTACAATATAAACACACATTCCCACAAACTCCAATATATATATATCTATGTGGTAATAGTTTATGTTATACACACACATACAGACTCGGCATGTATCACAAGCATGTCGTCATCAGCTTATATACATGTTAGAAATAATAATATTGATTTCAGATACATTTTGTATACTGTATTGTTTCTAAACAGACATTCACACACAGCCTGTCACAAGCCATGATCTGAATTTCAAATGTCATATGTCTAGGTCTTTTTTTGGAGTACATTTGTATATGATATTGGTGACATTGTTGACCAAAATTGTTGAATCTTTCTTTTCAAAAAATATCGATGACATCACTTAACATAATATCCCAGTCAAATACCAGTGTGTACATTTTACCCTACAGACCTCTTTATGAACTCAACAAGTAAGCAATTACAATTATACATGAACACATAATACAATAAGGATATACAAGATGACCTCCTTCAAAACAAAACTCAAGGCCTAAATATCTATGGAATTTTTTATAAAGCCATAAAAATAATATAAATAAAGAGTATTATTTTAATATATGAGATTCGGAAAATACCAACAAGATACAAAAAAATAAAATGTTTAATGCAAAATATCTGAGTCAGTACAACAACCGTTTCGTACATTTGCTTTTATTGATCCCAAAGACTTTTAGATTATTTGGCTTTCAAATTGTGCGGCTTTGAGAGTACCTGATGAAGGCTATTCTAAAATTTATATCTACAATTTTAATAATTGAGTTCAGAAGACATATCTTAATATTTTCCTACTAATCCTTTGTACTTTGTTTTTATTCTTTTGTTTGTTTGAAAATTGTAAAATATTATAAATGACAATAAATTCTGAATTTGAATATTAGAACGATACTAACTTCAACCATATTATTTATTTACACCGCGCTTCATGTCGAAAATGTGCTTCGATCAATGCTTTCATATCCCAATGAAACTTCAAAAGAATGCATTCAATTCTTATAATTACATTTAAATCACACCAAAATTTAATATAGTTGAATTTTTCGTTGTGAATTTTATTTGTGTTAGATTATTTGCTGTTGGAAATTACTACGTCATTGATTGTTTACATCTGACGTCGTATGAAGTAAAGTAACATCAGTCCTGCATGACATTAAGCAAAACAAGTGTCTAACAATTTAAACATTTATATTACTGCACATTATTAGAGTAATAGAGAATACAACAGATTATTATGTTTATATTGATTTTAGATACATTATAGATATTGCACTTTTCAATACAGATATGCACACTCAGACCACTGATGATGTTATTTAATGTAACATTGCCATCATGTCTTGATCAGTAAACCATATATGTACATTTTATCCGACACCCACCTGCTTAAAAATCCCTACTTAAGCCATTACATAAACTAAAGTAACATGA
Source organism: Gigantidas platifrons (assembly GCA_002080005.1). NCBI lineage: Eukaryota > Metazoa > Mollusca > Bivalvia > Mytilida > Modiolidae > Gigantidas > Gigantidas platifrons. Next base: position 166,080 of record MJUT01053330.1, read on the forward strand.
GTAGTGCATAACATAAAGAAAAAAAAACAAGTGTCTAACAATTTAAACATTCATATTACGGTACATTATTAGAGTATTAGAGAATAAAATAGAGTATTATGTTTATATTGATTTTAGATACATAATGCATATTGCATTTGTCAATAAAGATATGTATAATTAGACCATTGATGAAGTTATTTAACGTATTATTTCCATCATTTCTCGATCAATAAACGTTGGGTGTACATTTCATCCCAAACGCTCCTTTTTGAAATTCCCAATGTAAGCCATTAGAATTATTTCATCCGTGAATACGAAATGCAATAATGATATGTACAAAGACTCTTCTTTAAAACATACGAAAATTATTAATATCCATAGTAAAATATCATTATATAAAACTGTTAAAAAGTGTGTAAAGAGAGTATTTGTTGTACATGTATGTCACTAAAAAAATTGAGATTCGTAAAATATTAACAAAATACAGAATAAGTTAGTAACTCCTTCAAATAGAAAAAGAGAATACAAATTTCATATTCGGTTTACAATGTTATCTGTGCCTTTATATTGTGTATCAGATTCTTGTCTTCAATGCATTAACACAATATGTGCTGATATGGATGGCAATATCAGGATAGACAGACTGCCCTTGGTTCATGGCACAGCTCGGGCAATATCATTTTCAATTGTCCGTACTACGACCCTTTAGCAGTCTCTATACCCTGATATTGCCCTTCATATCAGCAAGTATTATATACGTATTACATGGTGTTATTTCGATTTTAGTTCTTTGTTTATCTCAAATAACAGTTGTTGGCAATAAATATTGAATGGAAATATTAGAACCATACAAGCTTCGATAATGGTATTCATTTTCATGTAAACACAATGGTATTAAAATGTAAGTGTTTTTATCATGTCAATTAATTGAAAATCATATCAAGCATAGTTAAATGAGTATTGACTGAAATGTATCGTGTCTTCAAACCACAATGGAAAGTTCAACAAACACACGTCTAACCATTCATACTTTCATACTATTGTACATACATGTAAAATAGAGAGTTGGTGTCATAAGGTGTTTTAACTTAGCTGCCTATAATAAGTGTAAAAAGTATTGTATATATATATATATATATTGTCGCCATCATATAACCCAGTCTCATATATTTGGCAGAAACCATAGGTAATTCCCGATAAAAAAAATGCCTAAAAATAATTAGACAATTGTAATATCTTCAGTAATCCACGAACACTAGTATTATTAGTATCATCGTATGTTGCTTTCAGCAACAACTATTAAACTATTTCTTATAAATCCATATATGAGTAAAATTAATACAGACTAAGACAACATCTAAAAGCATCCACGAAAAGAAAACGTCATTCCCATGAATACATGTAGATATTCTATACATTTTAATGTTAGTTTCCTAAAAGTCATTATTTAAAAAAAAAAAATCTCAATTATGACAAGATAATGTTTCTCATCAGCACAGCTGTTTGTCCTTAGATATTATTCCAATTATTTTCAGAATTAATGTGGTGATCATATGAATATGGCAAGTTGTATCTGAAGGTTAATCGAAGAGTTATATTGCTGTACTGATATACGGGTCCTGAATAACTTTCATTATGCATGTAGTTATTTGGACTAAACGAACTCAAACTTATATTTCTGGTTTGTCTTTATGTAATTCATTTGATTTATGTCGCTGTTGTCCTGGTAACTTGATCAACCAATACAGGACCATTAAACTACCAAATACAATGATAATTACCCCTGCAACTGATGCAGAAATAATAATAAAGTTTTCGGAAAATGCGCTTTGAATCGGTGTTGTCACTTGTTCATTGTTTCCGTTTGGTGTTGTAAGATATGTGTCTAGAGGAGACACTATGAAGGTCTTGAACGCTACTTGATATTAAGTCAGACGATGATGGATCCAATATTGATTGAGGTCGAACGGAAGACTGTGAAACCACAGATAACTGAAGAACAAAACTTGGCGATAAAGAGGTGATTGATGACATATTAGATTTTAATGTCATAAATTATGTTGTATTCATAGTTGTCTGAGAACCCATTATTGACAAGTTACTTGGAGTCAACGGAGAGGTGTACGTGGAAGCTGATACAACCATTACCGTATAAGGTATATATGTATTAACCGATGTGACATTTATAGCATTGTCTGATTCAGAGGACATTCCAGGTATGTCGGTGCATAAATAAAAAACGCGGAACTCGACATATAAGAATTTGTATCTAAATGTATATCGTTCGTTTCAATAGAGGTCATGACAGGGACATTTGTTGATTGAAAAGTACGGGAAAGTTCCAGGGTAAAATTAAATGATGTTGATAAAATGTCAGCAGTTGTTACAAATGACACAGAAGTTGTATCATTAACTGTTACTACAGTTTCAATGCTTATTATATCAGTTGAAACTCTCGATTTCTCAACAATATTCAATGATGGCATAGAAGTGGCAGAGTCGGCTGATATAAAACTAGATTGCAGCACTGGTGTTTCTACTTCCGTAGCAGGCAATAGTTCAGTTGTAAAAAACAACGAAGTTGTTACAGCATAGTTAAGAGATTGCACACTATTGATAGAAACGGTATTGCTGTTCGTAGCGTCATATTCACTTGTTAAAATGCCATCTGTTGTCGATACATCCTCAAATGACTCAATAGTTGTACCACTAACGATCATGACAGTTTTATTGTTCATGAAATCGGTTGGAACGCTCAAATTTTCAGCAAACGATGATGCTGCCACAGAAGTGACAGAATCGGATATTATAGTACCAGATGGCAGTAGAGATGTTTCTACTTCCGTAGCAGACAGTTCATCAGTAGTATAAAACAATGGGGTTGTTACAATAGAGCTATTAATGGTCAGACTATCGATAGACGCGGTATTGCCTGTTGCACTATTAAATACATTTGTTAAAATGCCAGTTGTTGTTGATGCACCTTCAGTTGATGCTGCGGTTGTATCACCAACTGTATCGGCAGTATTATTGTTCATTAAGTCCATTGAAACGCTCGAATTCTTAGCAAGCAACGACGCTTGCATAGAAGTGACAAAGTTGGATGATATAATATCATAATGCAGTAGAGATGTTTCTACTTCCGTAACAGACAATTTATCAGTTGTATGAAACAATGGGGTTGTTTCGATAGAGCCATGAGTTATCAGACTATTGATGGAACCAATACTGCTTGTTGCACTATCAAATGCAGTTGTTAAAATGTCAGATGTTGTCGATGCATCTTCCGATGATGCTGTATTTGTATAATTAAATGTCATGGAAGTACTATTGCTTATTAAGTCCATTGAAACGCTCGAATTCGTAGTAAGCAACGACGCTTGCATAGAAGTGTGTAAGTCGGATGATATAAAACTAGATTGTGGCACATGCGTTTCCACTCCTTTCGAAGAAAAGATATGAGTTGTATAAAACTCGGTGTTTATTACAAAAGAACTATCATAAATCGCAGTATTAACATACCCTGTGAGTGTTCTGGTAGTTTTGTATGTTGTTAACGAAACATCACTTGTTATCGTTATAGCTTCAGTTATATTATCACTAACAGTCGAGATAGTTTCATAGTTTATTATATCAGTTGAAACTAGCGACGGTTTAGAAACTGATGATGTCAAACCTAAAAGTCAAAAATCATCATGTTACAAAACAAGCTCCATATGATTGATTGATATTGTATTAAGGGTTAGGTTTAAGGTTTAAAGCCACCAGTGTAAAGTAGTACTTTTGTAGCATAATTAAAAGCTACATCATCCAAAGGCTCCTGTGTTCTGACATTTAGACCCCCAACTAATGGCATATGATGTCACTGCACATACGAGCATGTATTATTGTGCAGTGCATATGCTAAATACATTAAAGACAAATTGTACTGACATAATATGAAATCGGCCTAGATAAAATAAATGTGAATAATCAATTAACTTGGTGCTTGTTCTTTAATTGTGATGATTACTATTTAACTACAAAGGTTGAACACAGCATTACAGCTGTTTACCATCTCATTCAAGAAATGCAGAAATCTGGATTGAAAATTACAGAACTAGAAATGGCGGTGGAGTTTGCTCTTATATTAGAGATGACATCTCTTTTACTTCAGTACAAGACATCTCAGTCGATGAGCTAGAATCTGTATGGATAGAGTTGTTATTACCTAAAGCCAAACCTATAATAGTAGGAACTTGCTATAGGCCACCAAAGCAAAACAATTTTCTGGAACTGTTTGACCTTATTCTGAACAAAATAAGACCGGAGTGTGAAATCATAATTCTTGGCGATTTTAATATTTGTATGAAAAACAAAAATTATGATATATACAAAAATACTCGAATATGCTTAACATGTATGCATTGGAACAATTAATTTCCAAACCAACGCGAATTTCATCATCCAGTAGTTCATTAATAGACCATATTTTATGTAATACTAGTGAACAGATTTGCCAATCTGGTGTCGTTGAAGTTGGAATTAGTGACCATTTTGCCATTTTTTGCACTAGAAAAAAAAATAGAGAACACACAGGTAAGCAGAGTACTGTACGTATACGATCATTAAAACATTATACACAAGAAGCCTTTATGGAAAAACTTGAACAAACTGACTGGTCGGAACTCTATCTATGCAGAAAGGTAAATCAAGCATGGGAAATTTTTCGAAAATTATTTCAATCAACTTTAAATTCAATAGCTCCATATAAAGAAAACAAAATTAAACATAATTCCGAACCATGGATGACTTCAGAAATTTTAGATAATATTAGAAAACGAGATCAATATTTAATATCATATAAAAAAACAGGTAGTAAACAAATATATTTGGATTACTGTAAATTGCGAAATTTGGTACAAAGAAATGTAAAAAAGGCTAAAGAAGAATACGTCGCAAATAAAATTGAAGAAAACAAAAGCGCTCCGAAAAAAATTATGGGAACAGCTGAAAACTGTAGGTTATAGTTCAAAACAAAAAAAAACAATGCTTGTGTTGTTCTGAAGGTGAATGGTCAAAATTGTCATAATTTAAATGACATCGCAAACATTTTCAATATTTTTTTTCACAACCGTGGCATCGAAGCTTGTTGAAAAGTTGCCTCAATCTCCAAATATATTCCACGTAGCCTCTACTCTTTTCCAACAGTTTTATAGTAGAGTTAATATCAATAGATTACAACTTGAAATAAGTCCTGTGTCCGAGGAATTTATATGTAAGGAATTGTGTCATCTTAATTCATTTAAAAGCACAGGGTTAGACGACATTCCAGCAAGGTTCGTCAAAGATGCGGCTACAACACTAACAAAGCCCATCAATTTCATTGTAAATTTATCAATAACGAGTGGTATAGTTCCCGATCAATTAAATTCAGCACGGGTCAAACCATTATTTAAGAAAAACAATAGAAAAGAGGTTGGAAATTATAGACCAATAAGTATACTGTGTATTAAATCAACATTTTTAGAAAAAGCAGTATATAAACAGCTAGAATCATATTTAGTAAAAAACAACTTGCTATATGAACTTCAATCTGGTTTCAGAAGCGCTTATTCCACCGATACCTGCCTTATTCATCTTTTTGATCATATTAAATCTCAAACATCTAAAGGCCACTTCACTGGTATGGTAATGATAGATCTTCAAAAGGCATTCGATACGGTCGATCATCAAATTATTTGCAACAAGCTTCTAGCGATGGGAGTATCTAACATTAAATGGTTTGAATCGTATTTAACAGGCAGACAATAGTTGGTTAATGTTAATGGCACAGAATCCAACCCAGCAAACATTAGCTGTGGTGTTCCACAGGGAAGTATTCTAGGTCCTTTACTTTTCCTTTATTATGTCAATGATATGTCCATAAGCATTAACTCAGACTGTAAATTACTTCTGTACGCAGATGACAGTACTATTATGTTTTCTCATAAAAATCCTGAATTTATCTCTCAAAAAATTGGTCAAGAACTCGAATCCTGTAGTGAATGGCTCGTTGACAACAAACTTTCTCTCCACCTTGATAAAACGAAAGGCATTCTTTTTGGTCCAAAGAGAAAATTCAAAAATGTAACTGAATTTCAAATTAACTGTAATGGTCATATAATAAATTCACAAAATACTGTTAAATATTTAGGCATTGACATTGATCAAAACCTGTCTGGCGAACAAACAGCTAACTCTATTATTAAAAAGGTTAATTCCCGGTTGAGGTTTATGTATAGAAAGGCAAATTGTCTATCTGCCGAAACGCGGAAAACTTTAAGTATGGCACTTATTCAATGTCATTTTGATTATTCTTGTTCCTCCTAGTACGCTGGTATAACTCGTGCTTTAAAAAACAAACTGCAAGTGGCACAAACAAAACAGTTAGATTTATCAAAAGCATGGGCCCAAGAACTAGTATAAAGCAAGCTGAATTATCTAGTCTAGGATTTTTAAATATTGAAAACAGAGTAAAACATCTTCGATTGAACCATGCTCATAAAATCTATTTTGATACATGTCCTTCTTATTTGAAAAATAATTTCATCAAAATTAATGAACATCATGCCCATAATACTAGATCAAGTCAGATTAATTATGTGACACCAAAAATTAAAGGCATCGAATCAACAACATTTTACTATAATGGAATCCATGATTGGAATTCTCTATCCGATTCGATCAAATCCATCAATGATTTGCAAAGATTTAAAAAAGAAGTGAAGTGCCACCTGATGCATACCAGTGAAGAACGGGAAAGACGTGTCATATCATAATAATGACAATTATATATACATATATATTTTCATAGATAATGTACTTATTTTAAAATTAAGTAATCCCTCTACCCGCTCATGTTGATCTTTTAATGTCCACTTGAACTTTAAGGTGATACTTATAAAGGACCCCATTGGAAATAAGCTGAATGGCTTTCATGGGCTATCCTTGGTAAGACAGTTCTCAGCAGCTACAATTGGTGGATTGTAGTTTCAGTTAAAGATGGCAGTTTTATGTTTTATTTTTAATTTAACGAGAAATTGTTAAACACTTGTGTATGATGTTGAAATTTTTAAACCTAAATATATTTGACCTTTTACCTTTAGGTGGTGAACAAACTACCTGTATAATCATTGGTGTTCTATTTGTTTTCATCCCAATTTAAAGATTCAAAAAGCAACCGACAATACAGTATGCACAATATGGAGTCAGTGTGCCCTTTGACATAAAAGCTGAAAGTATCAAAGCTTTTGGTTTCGTTCGTTTACTAATAGGCTAAGTACCAAAGTACACTACTATCGTAATATATAACAATAACGGAACTATTGATGCATGTTATAAACTCATTACTGTTCGGATAAATTCCGTTTTTTTATTCTGCTATTTTCGAGCAACAATTTGAATTATTTGAGACATTGACAGAGGTTGATGAAGTAACTTTATAATGTGTAAAAGATTAGGCTAAGCTATGAGTGAGTGGGTGATTGATTGTTGTTTAACGCCAAATTAACAATTTTTTCATATATATCATGGCGAGAACAAATTTTATTCGATGAGATGATGATGTCCGCTTTGTTCTAGACCAACACATTTAGTTGGATCTTTATAGTGTTAGCTCGCTGAAACAACAGCATACAATATGTGGTATCATGCACCATCTTATAATCGGAACGGAATAGCATCCATCCGAACAATGCTAAATTGATATCCGTTTCGATTAATTCCTTTGTTATAGTGACATTGTGACATATTGGAATAGCTTGAGACATTCTTAGATGTTACCAAGGGACTGTAAAGGACAACACTGTAATATATTGGTAATACTGCACTGTATTATAATCTACATACATGTTTTCATTTTCTCATATTGAACTAAATATCATCTGGCCGACACAGTATCTATTTAGAAGCAACAATGATTCATATCATAACTCTAAAAAATGCAGTTCAAGAAGAATGTAGAGTTTACATGGAAAATAAGATTTGTTAACAAAAGTTACAAAGAAAAATATTGTAATCCTTACACCCCTCGCATTAAATGTGCAAAATAACAGATAATAATTACCATGAATTCAAAATATATTGACAGAAACCAACACACAGCATAGTACTACACATATCTACGACAAATATATCACATGTTTGACAATACCAACTTTATGTAAAATGATTCCCTTTTAATTAACATTTCCTTCTAAATCCAATGAATTCTAAACATAATACACCGATACTAGAAATAATAATATTCATTGGCACAAATTAGATCTTCTTTTATTTGACATACCACGACAACTTTATAATACAACATGTAACATTACCTATTGTGCTTAGAAGTGATGGGGTTTTGATTGATGTGATAGTATGAAATAACGTGCTATGGATTGACTCTGTAGTAATGCTACCTGTAATTATATAGGACGTAATATAACACTGTGAAGCACAACATACATACGCTAATTTGTAATCGGAACAGCTGTTGATTCCTATACATGATATACTAACTATTCTAATATGGCGTCCTTCAAACGCTTTGTGTCGAAACCCGTGGTAAAATTAATATATACCTACATCCATTGTAATTTATGACGTCATCGACAATTTATAACGATATTTGACCAATTTTTACATATTAGAATCGAAATAATTCATGGAAGCCATATGTATATATTGTTTTTACCACGGGTAGGACCTTTATGTCAGCTTTTTACCGCTCGCTAACGTTCGGGGTAAAACTTCGTGACATAAAGGGCCTACCCGTGGCAAAAACAATATATACATATGGCTTCCATGAAATATTTCTTAAACAGGTCATATCGTAGTTGGATAATCATCAACGCAAGCAATCAACATTGATCATCGGAGTTCAATGTCTGACGAGAGCGCGACTTGATAATGTTTGTCAGTGACATACGATAAATTGGTCGTTTTCATTGGACACACCTTGGTTTCCTTCATTATTAAAAAGTAAACAGCATTACATGAGAATTTAATATTGTTGATATTGTAATGTATGGCAGCTTTCATATCATGAAATAGAATACACTATGATCAGCAAATCTTAGAAACTGATGCAAAACGGGTACCCATATTTTAGTGTTCTCGCTCTCCTGGATTGGTAAAAGCATAGCTGCAAAACGTTGCTTTTATCTGACTTTTATTTTACTGTATAACTATGTATTTCACCCGTTGGTAAAACTGCGGAATACCGAATTCCAAATAAAGTCGGACCTTTTGGGTAATACAAGTACAGTTTGAGGATACCAATTGGGTCATCAAAAGCCGTAAATTGACACACAAAAGGACATACAATAAAACTGTCAAAATAAAAAGGCCAAAAGGACAAGCAATGATCAACAAAATACTACTCAGAAAGCGTAAAATTGAGCAAGACGGAATTCAAATAAAAACCGGGAAGAACTCGGGTGCACCGGAAGGTTAAGTATTTCCAGCGCCATCGTGTTACTGTTGTTACAAACCCAATGATAAGTCATGAAATGTGAAATGGTCTGACTGTGATTATGCCGGAGATTTAGATGTTATATTTTGAAAGCCTGGTCCCCTACCACATTTGCACATTTGTAGATTTCGAAAAAGAGTAGGCGCATTGTAACCACTACAAAAGGCTAAACTTGTCGTCCTTATCGAGCTCTCAAAGCTTTACCAAGGGAAGTAAAAGGTATTTGCCTCGGTTATCTATACCCCCTGCCTTGTTATATATACCGATAAATATGTTACAAAAATATATTGACAAGATTTTTAATCAACAAATGACCTTCTTCAATGTCTTTTTTCAAAATTAGACTGAGTTTGTAAAGATTAGATGGTATAATTACAACTCACTAAATAGTCAGGTGACAAAGTGTGACGCGTTTAAGAATATTAAAGATTATCGTTAATTAATTTAATTTAATTTAATTCTTTATTTATTTAAAGAAGATTACATACAGCTTGAGGCTACTAGTAGTTGTCCTCGTTAATTAAAGGTGGTGAGCACAACTCCTTACTTTGTGACAGTAGTAAAATATTCGTTGACATAAAAACCTATTGCTTTCTGTTAATACCCTCCGGATGTAAAACACGGAGTTCTTTAATCCAAAATCTTTTCCGATTCTCACGTTGAAAATCACAGATATTTCTGTTCATTTACAAGGATTTTCATTCTGTTAAAATCCCCGAGACTGTGGTCAGACTGTCCGAAGTGCTGGCTCACAGGAAGAAATGGCTTTTTTGTAAGGTCACTCCTGTGTCCATTCAGACGTTTGTGGAAGTGTTGCTTAGACTCGCCAACGTATTAAAGGCCACAAACGGAACACTCAAGAATGTAAATAATATTTGCACTCTTGCAATTAACAGTACAATGTACAAAATAGTTTGTACTGTTTTCCGGTGACCTTACTAGTATACGATGACGAGTGTTGCATATGTCTACAATATTTGCAGCGTTTGTCTCCATAGGAGTGAATCTTGCCTATATTTGTGTTAGGCTTAGAAATGTCTGCCCGCACCAACAGGTTTCTCAGACTGTTTGGTTGTTTGAAAGCAACCATGGGAGGTTCAGGAAAGAGTTTGGACAGTTTGAAATTTTTTTCGACGGATGTCCAATGCTCACAAATTGAGTTGAAGCTGTTTCCCAGACACGGATGGTATGTGAGGACGCAAGGGGGTCTTTTACATTTCTGTTTTTCTTTGTACTGAAGTAAACTGCTCCTGGAGATGTTATGAGCTTTGCTAAAACTTTTCTTGATAATACTTTGATTATAACTCCTTATTTTGAAATGATTTTTAAGTTGACCGAATCGTTTTTTTCAAAGATTTGTCGGTGGGGAAAAATCGCCTGATTCTAAGAGATTGACTGTATGGTATACTCTTAGTCACATGAGGAGGATGACAGCTGCTAGGCAAAGGATATTGATTGTTGTCGGTGGGCTTGGAGTATAAATCTGTGGATAGTTCACCTTCCGATAAAGAGCTAGAAGTGTCGAGGAAGGAAATGGTAGTGTTAGATATTTCATGAGTGAACTTGATAGAGTGATGTAGGTTATTGGCACGTGAAAGTAAGTTCTCTAATTCTTCATCAACCTGAGTCCACTTCATATCCACATCATCTATACATCTGTACCAAGAAAGCGGTCTTTCAATAGACGATTCGAGCAGTTGTTGTTCACATTTTCCCATAAGTGTATTAGCATCAGATGGAGCCATTTTGATGCCCATAGCTGTGCCATTTATTTGTAGGTAATGGTCTCCATTAAAAGTAAAGTTGTTCTTTTTAAGCACCATCGTGAGCATAGTAACCAAGCAGTCGGTCGGTGGAACTTTAACCGAACGAGATTCCCAAATTTCCTACAGGCATCGATGCCATCGGAATGAGGAATATTGGTGTAGAGGGAGATGGCATCCATAGTGACCAGAATAGTGTTGGATGGTAAAGGATTCATAGCTGTCATTTTTTTGTAAGTAGTCAGTGGTATCTTTGATAAAAGATGGAAGAGCTTCAACATGTTGACGAAGGTGGAAACCCACACATCCTGAGATTTTTTCAGTGGGATGACCGTTAGCAGAGACAATTGGTCTACCAGGATCATTGGCTTTGTGGATTTTGGGAAGACGATAGAATCTGCCAGGTTTGGGATTGTCTGGTATTAAGTATTCGAGAGTTTTTTCATCGATGTCTCCATTATCATACATATTATTTAACTCATTTGTTATTTCATAACTGAATTGTTTAGTGGGGTCCTTATCTAATATATTAAATAAAAACGGTCATCACTAAGTTGTCGCGCGGCCTCTCGAATGTAGGTAAAATTGTCCATAGCAACAACAGCACTGCCTGTGTGTGCTGGTTTGATGATAATGTATTCATTAGATCTTAAGTTTTGAAGAACAATGCGTTCCGCAGGCGTGAGATTGTCAAAGGTATCGGTGTTCACTTTGGCAGTTCGTAATATATCTGATTTTACATTATCTATAAATGATTCCAAAGTGACGTTCTTACTAATGTAAGAAAATGGATGAAAGATATGGACGCAAGGACCTGCCACAAGTGATTATGGGACAATTACAAGATTTACGCCAAAAACCGGATGAGTCCCTGGATGAATATGCAGAGAGAGCACAAGATCTCGCAACTGATGGTTATCCTGGAACACCTGATGCCTTCATACAAATAGTGGCCACTGATGCTTTCCTAAAGGGATATTCTGATAAACAGGCTGCCTTAACAACAATGGATAAAGACCCAGCTACTTTAGATAAGGCTTTACAGTATGTCAAGAGTGCTGTAACTAATCAGAGATTATTCTTGGAGCTAAGAAAGTTGATGTTAAAAGAGTGACATTCCAAGACACTGACATGGACACATATAACACAGATGAGGACAGCACACCAATAATAACCACTGTGAGAGCTATGTACAAGAAAAATACAAACGAAACAGATGTGAGCAGGTTTGAAGAGAGAATAAAGAAAACAGAAGACGATCTTCAATAAACCAAGTGTAACGTAAAGCAGATCTTAGAAATATTAAAAGGAGCCAACCAAGAAAGCAAATGGAGATCACAACAGAGGTCACCAAGTCCCAGACGAAGTCCAATAAGGACAGGTAGATGTTATAATTGTGGAGAAGAAGGGCATTACAGTGCAGAATGTAGCAGACCAAGAGTAAGATCACCACAAAGATTAAGTCCCCGATCAAAGTCACCATCTCCTAATTATGACAGAAATCTTTAAACTTCAAAGGGCAGAAGGCGTAGGCCGAACTTCTACCCATCCAAATGACACTGGAAGGCCACCACCTATTGAAGATGGGAAACGGATATATGAACAGAAACGAAGTATATCGACAGAAGTTCGATAATAGCAAACTACAGTCATTGACAAAGAGGCAAAGCCATTGTACATTCCCGCACATGTGGAACAACAACAGGTTTTGGCCGTAGTGGATACGGCTGCACAAGTATCTGTAATGAGTAGAATATTTTTTGAAAAACTGAAACCTAGACCGAAGTTGACCAACACTATTATACTAAAAGGAGCAGGAGATTTTTCATAAATGGAAGCTAGAGTTGCTGAGGAAGTATTGTTTAGAATTGGCCAAACTAAAGTCAAATGGAACATGGTTGTAGCCGATTTAACAGATGACGTCATCTTGGGTATTGACTTCTTAGCACACCAGAAAGCTGTTATCAACCTGACAGATTAATCTGTAGAGTTTAGAGGAGAGAAAATCCCATCAACTGTGATTTCAACTAGCCATGAGAAGACAGCGAAGATATACAGATTGAAATTAGCAAAACGCCCAGTTGTTCCACCTTTTTCTGATAAAATATCTGTAGCTGAATTCGATGAAACACCTGACAACGACATTGTTCTCCAGCCGACACAGTTTATGAAGGGCCTATTAGTACCAAACATGCTTTGTCAAGGAAGAAAACAAGTAGTCATAATGCTGAAAAATCCAAATGAAGAATATAAGACGTTGAAGTGTGGGTACTGTATTGGTATAGGGATTGAAGTAGATCAAACCATGGATGATGATGTAGAAGAAACAGAGGCTAAGGTATTCAAAGTGAATATATTAGGCACTCAACAGGAACGTTTCGATGAGAAGAAACACTTGGAGGAAGTGACAAAACATCTACCAGTGCACTTAAAGGAACTTTATAGGAGATCGACAGTTAACTTAAACTTGCAACAGTCGATACAGTTGGCCAAATTACTCCAAAAGTTTGAAGACATATTTGCTACGAGTGACCTAGATATAGGACTATTTAATGGAGATATTAAGCACAGAATAGACACTCAAGACTTCCATCCAATAAGGCAGAGAATGAGAAGAACGCCTATTGGATTTGAAAAAGAAGAAGAGGAGCACCTTCAAGAGCGGTTACAAAAAGGCATCATTGAACCATCGTCTTCCGAGTGGGCATCTCAGCCAGTCCACGTCCGTAAAAAAGACGGTAAACTGAGATACTGTATCGACTACAGGAAATTAAATAACGTTACAATTAAAGATGCCTTCCCAATTCCGGAGATCGAATCATGTCTGGATACTCTTCGAGGCAGTGTATACATGTTAACTTTAGATATGGGCTCTGGTTATTATCAGGTAAAGCTGGATGAGAAGGATAAACATAAGACGGCATTCGTTACAAAATACGGCCTGTTCCAGTATACTAAACTCCCATTTGGACTTTGTAGCAGCCCAGCAACATTCAGCAGAGTTATCCAGTTGCTGCTACAAGGGTTGTCATGGAAAGAATGCCTTGCATATATTGACAACGTTATCGTTCTAGGTACAGATTTTGAAAGCCACATACAGAGTCTTACCAAGGTATTTTCAAGATTCCAGAAATACAACTTGAAATTGAAACCCAGCATGTGCCAACTTTTACAGGCTGAAGTAAAATTTTTAGGGAAGATTGTTTGTAACAATGTAATATCAGTAAATCCTGACAGCATAGACGCAGAAAAGAAGTGGACACCTCCTAGAAGTAAAAGAGAAGTCGAGTCTTTCATCGGATTTACCAATTACCATAGAGATCATATAAAAAACTTTGCAGAAATAGCAGAACCTCTACATCAACTTACAGGACCAAAAACATACTTTGTTTGGCATGAGGAGCATCAAAGATCTTTCGACCAACTTAAGGAAGCTTTAATTAATGCCGTTATTCTTAATTTGCCAACATCTGATGATATTTTAATCTTAGATACGGACGCCTCAGATAAATCAATTGGGGCGGAATTAAGTCAAATACAGGATGGAATGGAAAAGACGATCAGCTATGCAAGCAAAGTCCTGACATCGACTCAACGAAAATACTGTACAACAAGGAAAGAGCTGTTATCCATTGTTTGCTTCACGCAACAGTTTCGCCTTTATCTCCTTGGTAGAACCTTTGTAATCAAAACCGATCACGATAGCTTTACTTGGTTGCTGAATTTTAAGAACATTGAGGGACAACTTGCAAGGTGGATTGAGGAACTATCGCAGTATAACATGATAATTCAGCATAGATCCGGAAAGAAACACATGAATGCTGATGGACTGTCTCGGATACCAGACGACTTAAAGACTTGCAATGATTATAGACCTGGTGTTGATTTAAAAAATCTGCCATGCGGAGGCTGTGATTTCTGCACAAGAGCAAGACAGCAATGGGAAACATTTGAAGATGATGTTGATTTTGTGATTCCACTGACAATTAGGAAACTTACACCGGAAAATAACGTAGATTTCCGAGGACACTCGTGGGCAACTCCTTATTCATCACAGGATTTACACGAAGAACAGATGAAGGACCCGGATTTGAAAATTTTGATGTCTTGGATAGAACAGAAATACACTTCCTCCAAGCAAGAACTACAACTCAGTAACAATATAGTGAGACATTTTTGGATGTGCAATACTCAATTACAGTTACAAAATAGAGTTTTGTATTACAAATGGGAAGACCCCGTAATACCCAGACTACTTTTTATATTTCCTAAACAGTTACAGAGTGAAGTCATGCACCGCTGCCATGATATAAGAATGGCTGGACACTTAGCTCAATACAAAACTCTTGAGAAGCTCAAGAGGACAGTTATATGGCATGGAATGACTAGAGACTGTGTATTATATGTTAAGTCATGTCCTGTTTGTAACAGAACCACAAAATTACAACGCAGAAAGCAAGAGCAAAACTTGAACAATACCATGCAGGGGTTCCAATGGAAAGAGTCCATTTGGATATTATCGGACCTCTACCTGTCACCAGACAAGGGAACAAATACTTGTTAATGATAATAGACCAATTTACAAAATGGCTAGAATGTTTCCCTTTATCCACACAGACAGCAGACGTGGTTGCAAAGAACTTGGTTGATAGCTTCTTTTCACGCTTTGGATGTCCCCTAGAACTTCACACTGATCAAGGAAAAAATATGGATGGAAATTTGGTGAATCAACTACAAATTGCAAAAACAAGAACAACACCTTACCATCCTTCATCCAATGGACAGATCGAACGATACAATAGAACACTATTACAGACAATCAGGTGTTATTTAGGAAACAAACAACATGATTGGGACGTTCATTTATAACAAATCGTCGCAGACATTCGTGCCTCAAAAATGCACAGACCGGATTTACATCTAACCTTATGATGTTAGGGAGAGATGTTTTTCAACCTTTCGATGTAATACTTGGAGTACCAGAAGTAAGCTCTAGAAGGAAAGAGGTTCCTCAGTATATCAAAGAGTTGGTTGAGACATTGAACAAAGCCCATAGCATAGCCAGGGAAAATTTTAAAAACATCACAGGAAAGACAGAAGCGGACATATGATATTTATAACAACCACAAGTTTTACAACATCGGGGATGTTGTTTATAAATTGGATCAAGCAACAAAAGTAGGACAATCTTCAAAATAAAAATCTCCCTGGAAAGGTCCTTATATCATAATACAAGTTAAAACATCTGTACTGTACAAAGTGAAGGACAAGAAAGGAGAATATTGGATACACCATGATATATTAAAGCTTTGCAATGATAGAGAATTGCCGGTTTGGATCAAGAGATTGAGGAATAACATACTGGGACGAAATACTAGAGAGGATCAAAATACGGAATCGGAGACAGATAGTATAGATCCGTCGTCGTTATTCCATGAAAAAGATGATACTGTCAGGGTGAGGGCGTCAGATGTTCTAGTGTCTCATACTGACAGTGATCATGATAACCTGGGCGCGCCAGATGTTCTGGTGTCTCGGGATATACATGGAAATGACGATCCAGATGACCGTAATTTTGACGAGATAAACAGGCAAATAACAGATTTGCAGGACTTGTTGGGAGTTCCAACAGATTTGGATGAAACTCTGGTTTACGACATAGAAGATCAGGATAAAGCTGAGTCTACTTCACAGAATAAAGATAAAAGAGCAAGGAAAAGACCGGCCTATCTTGAGGATTATGTTCAAGAATAATATAAATTATATGTATAGAATGTCATGTAAATAAATTTGTATATAAATATTTGTGTAACATATATGTTATTAAATTAGTCATTAGTTTCAGTATGAATGACGAACTTGTTTTGGACTATGGACCGCTTGAGGATGAGATCCCGATATCACGAATTCGGGGATCCACAATGAGACACAGTAAAGGAAGGAAATGCCCTGAATGCACAGAACGCTTCACCAATGTACGGCGACATGTTATAACGAGCCTTCTTCCTTGATATGATGCACCATTAACTGCTTGTTGGGAATGTAAGCTGCAATTTGGTCAGACTTCACTCTTGGATGTCCACATCACAGAACGTCTTAACAATAATGTCGATGGGAAGAAATTTGGTCCAGGAAGACATCAAGTTTGGGTTGAGTTAACCAATGGATTGTTAGCTGCCATATGCCAGAACCATCAAGGCCAGTCACCTCAAGACCTATGCGCAGTTGCTGAGTATCATATTAAGTTTGAGAAGAATTCAGAACCGATGTTTCAGGAGGAGGATTTAAGCGTGTACTTTCAACAGTTTGAATCAATACGAAGCTAAAGACATGAACGTTATGGTGCGGTTTCCTTATACCATTTGCTCTTTGTTGCATTGGAGGATCCTGGCTCGAATGGTGTCCCTTACTAAGAACACAGAAAACATTGTTTCACTGGAACGGAGGGAACCTTTAGAAACAGATGAAGCTTAAAAACCTGTCATTAAACTTGTGGACTCACACTTCCATCTCGATATGTACACTAAGAAGGTCGGAGACAATGTATTACCATCATTCAGTTGGACGTGGGGAAGAATCCAGTATCACATCAGCCAATTAATCGCTAACTACTGTTACCCTAGAAACTGGCCAACAAATAGTGCAAAATCAGAAATCAGAAAAGACAACAGGTTAAGCTTAACATTCGGGATACATCCTAGAATAGTAGCGATGGAGAAAACATCAACTTCGGACAGTTGGATGGAACAACTGGGTCATATGTTGAACGTGACGAGAGTCGTTGCTGTTGGCGAATGTGGTTAGATGACACTGGTTTGAAGGAGAGAGAAATCAAGAAACAGGAGAAATGTTTCAAGAGACAGGTCGAATTGGCTGTAAAGAAACGTTTGCCAATAGTGATCCATTGTAGGGGGAGCAAACGTACAGATGAAAGATGTTTGAATTGTTTGGCACACATTTTACCATCCAACTTCAAGATACATCGCCACTGTTTCAATGGAGAACCAGCTACATACTTCAAATGGAAATCGGCTTTCCCCAACTGCAAATTTGGAATATCACCCTTCATTCTATTAGACGAAAATTATCCAGATTACAGATCCTTAGTATGTCATATGAAATTAGAAGATCTGATTGTTGAAACAGATGCACCCTACCTACACCCGTCCACGAATGATTTTGGCAGCCCTCTACTCCTTCAGGATATAGTAACCAAACTTGCAAATATCTTTGCATGCAGTTTTGATGATGTTGAAGAAACGACCACTACAAACGCTCTGCAACTATACAACATTGGTGAATAGACTTTACTGATGGAACGCTATGTACATAATATTTTATCTGTTGTATATCGATATTTTTATGAAAAAGAGAGAAATGTTGTGTTCCCTGTGTTATATAATGGATATTTTACATATATGTATTTATAGAGGTGTATGTGCATAGTATCCAGCTATGCGTTATTCGATATATAGTGATTGATTATATATGGACAAAATGCTTTTGTGGATTTTCCCAGCTATTAGTACGTGTTTACTCCATTGATATATATTTCTATAACAACAGTTATTATGGACAAATGGATAAGTTTCAAAATATTGGTTTATGTGGATAAATGAATAATTTCGAATTATTTCATATAGATGTTTATATTCTCATTAACTGCCGTGCTGTATTGTATTACATTCATTGGATATTCTTAAAACTGAGTATATATAAACATATATGATTCCAGTTCTTTGAAAAGGGGAGGAATGTTACGATGTTATTCATATCATCAACTGACTGATACCGAATAATATCCTAACCAGCAATGTATGTGTGTACTTAGAACAAGTGACCGGGGATTCCGGAAGTGACGAACATAAACTAAATTCGGCAGTCAACAGATAGTCATCAACCAGTGTGGAAGTTTCCAGAGCGGCTCCATCCTGATCTGACGATATTGGTGATTGTTGACTCAAGCCTAGATACATATCCTTTAGGCATAACTAATATAAAGAGTGTTTCATTACAGTAGTAATATTTAATCGAAAGTTTGTAAATATAACACCCCGGTTGGATACTAATTAATTTGTATTACCATTTGTTGTAAAACATTTCTTTCCTGCATTAAGCGGACAGTTTTGCGATATCTGTCTCAAGCGGACAGATAGACACATACAGATGTTATTTCTGTTATTTCTGTTGCTCGAGCGTATAATAGTACCATATCCCATGAATTCTTTTCAGATATATGCAGTTTGACCCTTTTGAGACAGTTTGACCCTTTTGAGATCTTATTATTATATTCTGTTGTAATTATATTAGTTTCCACTAAGGACAGATGCTTTTTAATTTAACAATTCACATGCATATAAAATGTATTTGTTGGAATATATGAAAGAAACATTACATTAAGGAACATATAACATTCCTTTCATGTGTAAAAATGAATATTATTATACGCTTAAAATATATTGGTACAGTAATCCTCAACTCTATACATTTCAAAAACGCGGGCCTGTCTGACAAATATATTTTGTATGTAATTTGCATAAAAGTATTTGTCGATCTTATTATATAATACTAAGCAAACAAACAGATTCCAATAAACGAAATAATACCAGTACATGAATGTAATCCACTATTACAAAGAATGTCCTCTAAAGTTTCAAATAAACGAATAATGAAGACCTATGAAGACTTTTGTATTATTTATCAAGGATTAGGCAAAGGAGTTTTAGAGAAAAAACGATCAACATTTTTAATAACATTGAAGGAAAAGTCTGATCTCCGCAAGAAAGCAAGAGACATAGAAAACATGGAAGCTATAAAGAGAATAGACCAACTTGATTTAGAAGATGAACAAAGTGTAGTTTTTGCACACAGAAAATGTTATCCAGAACATATTAGACGATTACAACAGAAAATTCCAACAGTTTCCTCTTCAGGTCCAAGTACATCAAGTCATGAACAAACTTTAGCAATGTACAAAATACAACATTAAGAAATTTTCAACATTTCAAGATTTGTTTTTGTATATAATTTATAGTGTTGCTACACACATGAATATACTACTGTTGTCTAAGCTATATGTTATCTTGAAATATATTGTACATATCCCAAATGTGCCAATAATACATGTACGTAGTAGTAATGTCATGAAGTTCTAAATGGGCATTTCTTTTTCATATGCGCCTAACTCAAACGTTTCACCATGTATAAGACCATAGATGGGCATAACATGACTTAACTGGATATCACTTTGATTTGACTTGTAGACATATGCGTAAACGGTTATACAGCTATAATTTGTAAAATAATTTAGATATTCAAAGCGACCAATTTAATGAGTATATTCGAGTGTTATGTTAATTGCTTAAAACAATGAAAATACTTACAGGTTGTAATCATAACTGGATCTGAAGTTGATCCACCGTAAGTACAAGTCCAGCTACCAATATCCATTGTTTCGTTACATGACGTAATCACCATTTCAGTTATAGTTGTTCCTTGTTGTGTTGGTGGTTCATAACCATCAATTTATGTACCACAACTACCAACTCCAATGCATCCACCCTGGTTATCATTACGTAGTTTGAACAATATTGCTTTACTTAAGTCGTCTGTTACACATCTCAAAAGTCAACGACTGTTCTGTACCAAGGAGTGTGCTATGAGAGAAATTTTGCGATGCTGTAAAGAAACATATCATATTGTAATTTCATTTCGAAAAGAAAGTTAGCTTAAGGTGGTACATAACACTACAGGGAGATAACTCTTTAAAATCAGTTGAACGTTTTGATCATATGATGATTGTATGCAGATTTCAAGCATCTCGGTGATCAAAACCACAGAGAGAAAAGCTGCTATGTGGGTAGTGAATTTATGAGTCTGTTGGTTGGAATTTGTTAAAATTTTTATATTTATTACAGTGGATATATTCAAACACACTGCCAAAAAAAAAAAAAAAAAATTAAACGAGCAGATAAAATTTTACCTGAAGTGTATGGTCTCACCTTAAACAATATTTATTGGATAAATACATAAATAATACACATTATCTAACATTATGTCAGTTTTCCTTTGAAATTAACGAAAGTAACCTGTCTGATACAAGGTGTCTGATACAAGATGTTGTATCACCACACTGTGGTGATAAAAGAATGGCGCGACGTTGCACGAGACGTTCTCTGCCGAACTCCTTTGCCATGACGTCATTTCATTGGAATACGGCGAAAAACACATCAATGTAGGCAACGTAAAGACATAGTATCAATATTCCCGGCAACTGTAAGGTCAACATTTCTTTTTTAAAAGTGTTGTCGGATTGTACAGTGCCAATGAAAGTGATTGAACAGTAATTCGACATTGGTGAAAGAACGTCAACAAATAAAGTGATGTCATTCACAAAAAGTAGTCTTTCTGCCAGTATTGTAAAAAGGGTTGTAAATATTAATTCGATCCTTGTTATTTGTTTAAAATTTGTTTTTATTGAAATGTTAGATAAACTTATTACATAAATAGTGTGTTGGTACAATATTATGTATCAGGTCTTGCATGTTGCGTGAACTAACCGCATCACAACTCGTCGCTATCGCGACTCGTAGTGATACTGGTTCACACAACAGGCTCGACCTGATACATAGTCGTGTACCACCACACTATATATGTAATGGGTATTTATACAATGATTACATAATGTGGATTCGGAAACAAGATGAAAGCTTATGTATCGTGCTTACTAAATTTTATATCCACGTTATTATTAATCAGGTTCAGATAATGGTATAAAATAATACAATACTATAGTAATGTTACCCCCGATAATTTAACGGATGGTTAAATTGCATGAAATGTTTATTGGTAAATTTATATACAATCGTGTATCTGTCATTGCGATATTTGTTCCACAGTTTATTCATGCAGATGTCGACTAATACTCTTAGCTTAGTATGTTCATGGAATGACTGGTTTACCTGAAGCTTATATAATTATAATGTTTCATTTGATTGAAGTGTAAATTTCATTTGAATGTGCATTTGTCCATTTTCGTCTCGGTAGAATTAGGAGCCATAATGCACGATGTGTATTCTGAATGTGTGTGTACCACGTCATCATTACTTTTGCTTTAAATAGCAAGCCGTGTGCACTGAGTAGGGTTTTCGATCTCAGGCTTCAAGCAACTCATATACATTTTGTACCAGCATGATAATGTAAAAATATGTTTCACTGATAAAATGGCCCAACAACAATGTTGATCATTAATAGAAAAATGGTATTGGCGATTTATTGGCCATATGTAAATATTTAAATTTACCGAGAAGTGATTACCGTCAGTATATAAAAGCAGCCATGACACCTCTTCGTGTGAGCTGAATAAATAATGTATCTGACCCTTCCTAACCTCTAGCCCTTTTGGTTATTTTTTTAATATCAGATCAACTGCAATACAATGTTTACAATTTGTATATTGTTATAATTTTTTTCTTTATATTCCCAGCCCATGTTACATTTTCTTTTCATAAATCACATATTTTATTTATATTTTGTTTTGGGGGGAGGGGTATAAGTTAATGCTTTATATGATTGACCAAGGATTAAATAACTGTCACTTTTAGCTCGGTATGCATACATTGTTGTTTTCAATGCTGTCATACCTTCCCGTGTTTTTCGCGGACAGTGGTTGATGTGTTGACAAGGGTAGGATCGGTAATTATTTTCGTTAGTGCAATTGAATGCTTGACATGAAGGCATATTGATTTTGTAAATATTCAAATATAATATACGACGTTATATTAAGATTTACAAAATTTTTAACGATAAAATTGCAACTGATGATGATATGCAATACGAACTTTGTGACGTCACGAATATTTCAGAATAGCTTTAATTCCAATTATAATCCAAAAATGGATTATGCCTTTGATCTCCGCCCATTGAAGAGTTCTAAAATGGCGCTTCCCATTAATTGAGGCAACATGCAACTTCAATCACCACATTCTACCTTACGGTAAACTATTCTTAGCTATTATTAACACAAATGTCTTTTGATTACTGCCATACAATTATCATGCTAACGTGTTAAGATCATGGCGTTTTCAACCATTTATCGACGTTGACGGTTTGTAATTTGTCGTCTTCCGGTGACGTAGTTTACAACGAATTCTGATATCATTGACACAAGCTGGTTGCTGATTTACTTTACGATTTTGTGAGCATTTTACTTGTTTATATAGCTAGATTCAAAATGCCATCAAATTGGAAAATATCAGTAATTTAATTGCATCACCGTTTGGTTATCCATGTAGGAAAACAACTGCAAACATGAAGGTTATTGGATTTTTTTATTGCAGGCATTTCCAATACTGACTTCAACTTCAAAATATAAGTTGGATTTGTCATACTAGAATCGAAATAATTCATTGAAGCCAAAGTTTTTATAATGCTTTAATACGGGTAACATTATTTTCGTTGCATTTTATACATCGCTGTCGCTCAGGATAAACTATTTATGAAATTGATGTTACCCATGTTAAAACTGGATACAAACTATGACTTCTATGAACTATTTCTTTAACGTTTTTGACAAATCGTTTCTATATTTGAATCGAAAATATACTCTGGCAGCAAACATATGACGTATTGTCTTTAATATGACATCATGCCTTTACTATTGACTTTTACACGGTAAATATAGCATACATTTCGCGGATTTAGGTGCATGTTTGTTCAAGACCAATCAAGTCATTATCATAATCGAAACAAATTATCTATTAATACCTACAGTTTTTTATGATGGTTTTATTCAGATTTGTACGGTGGCTGATTAAGGCCATGCGAGAAAAACAATTATTTTGTTCCCTCAATATAATATCTTGTTCCCACAACTTATTATTTTGTTCTCACAAGAA
Organism: Gigantidas platifrons; assembly: GCA_002080005.1. Taxonomy (NCBI): domain Eukaryota; kingdom Metazoa; phylum Mollusca; class Bivalvia; order Mytilida; family Modiolidae; genus Gigantidas; species Gigantidas platifrons. Next base: position 190,199 of record MJUT01053330.1, read on the forward strand.
ATATATTTTGTTCCCACAGCATACTATTTTGTTCCCACAACATATTATCATGTTCCCTCAATGTATTATTTTGTTCCTTGAACATATCATATTATTCCCTCAATATATTATTATAAATATTAATTAATTATCCCCCTCAGCTCATAAGGCCATATTTCAAATGTCCTGAGATAGTAAAATACTTATTAATTATCTCCATCAGGAGATGCCACCTATCATATGAGGTCATATTTCAAATGCACTGAAATGGGTGGCCTCTGGACTCATTCACTGTCATATACATGCAATCTAGTAGTATCGTTCATGGAGCAAATGTGTAATTTGCCGCGTAACAACCGATTATATGTATTTACCGGTACCATGTTATTGCTTGTAACAAATGTAGTATTGTCAATGCATTTGTAATTGATTGTTCCGCATAAATCGTGTTTGCATAGCACTTGCATTGTGAAGTTGACAGAAATGATTACATGGGATATTTTAAATAGTAGTTAATATTTTCACTTAATATATTTAACTCAAATTTGCATATGTCACAAATATTATCAACAGGATAAATGACATAGTTCTATCTCTGACATATTCTTTGAATTGTTGAGGCTTTAGGTGGTACGTATTTTGCTCGGGAGCTTTACACTGGTGGTGTCGGTGGTGGACTGAATCTGATGCGTTTTTCATATTATTCAAGAGGTTGGGCACTTAATCAAGCTATGTACCCATATGTTAGTAATTGCTAAGCGTCTAAGCGAAGCTTGAATTTGATGGGAGTTTGTATAACCAAATTAGGCTTTAAAATAGTCTTACAATTCAGGTATCATAATGCATTTGAATATACCACTCTGCTAGATGCTCTATAGCGGCTGCCTTCTGTGATAATCCCCGGTGATCCTATGTCTAAGTTGCAATAATGTATACAGTGTTAATCGATTGATGGCATATACTTTACGCCCATGTAAGAAATAATCCTTACCTGTGATCTTAAATACAAATGCTGCCATAAAATAAATTTTGCTATTCATTGTCAAGGCAATACTGAAAAGAAAATAAAATAATTTCAGCTTTGTAAATACTATAGTATAATTATACAAAGTTGTTTAACCTAAGTATTTGGGAGTGTGACTTTATGAAACAATGCAAACAAGATACGTTGTGAAAAAGGATTGTTGACTCTGATAATATGCTTTGTCCATCACAACCATGAGATGCATGCGGTGGGGGACAAAACAGGCGCATTTCAGCTATGTAATGAGGCAATACATGAAAGAAAAACTAAAAGCTAAGATGCCAATTCTGTTCTCCTATATAAATAATAATGGAAATATACCTTTAGGACATTCCGAGAGAGCAACATAAATTTCAGAGACAATAACAGATATGAGGGGGACAAAGAACTATAAGATATTTCCTCCTAGGCGGCCTTGAAAAGGAAGGACTATTGCTTGATGAAAACAATATCCGGAAAACTATGGATTGAGGTAGATAAAAGGAAATGATGTTGAATAATTTCTGAGGAAAATTTAATCAGAGAACAGATTTAAGCAAGTCTATCTCTGACATATTTGATCTGCTTACCATTGACAATCAAAGCGTTATATCAACTGGGTGTATGTTGAAACTTTCGTTGTATGCTTTCGCCGAACCAGTGTAGTTATAATTGCTTATACAACGACATATGCAAGACTGACATTGTACAGTTAACTAAAACTAGAGGCTCAGTGCGCTGGGCCTGTCATGCTGTTCTGCGGAAACATTATACAGAACCTTCCATAGGTACATCCTACACAATTTCAATTAACTTGGCCAAATGGTTTTATACAGAATATTTTTTAATTGGCCAATCACAAACAAGAACTGCCTATGGCAGACATATTAATAATAACATCGGCACGAAATATGGAAATGTTGTACAGGTACTCCCACACATTATTCCTATAATGTAACAATTTATTGTGACTCCTAGTTTCAGAGGAGAAGAGTTCACCTAATGAGAAGGACGAATTATCTATGGCGAATATGTGTTTGTCCAATCGGAATGAAATCAAGAAAACGTATAGATGACCTTCCATGGATGCGTCTTGAAAAAAAATATGCTTTATTTGGTTAAGCGGCCTCAGGGGAGAATTTCAGAAAAAAGAATTGCCTTCACACTCCGACGAACATCCTTGTAAAAATGAAAATACATATTTTTTTCTTTTGATACAGAAATATATCATTAAAACAAAGCCATTTTCACCATAATTTTGTTTATTAATTAGCTTTCTCGCAATTTCACCTTTGTACTCATGAGTTCAGACTCTTGTTCAAATTTGTTTCACTTATTTCTCTATTTATCATTTTCTGATTATCATATATTGAATCACACATTTTTAAGTACTGTGGCATATTACTTTAGATTAATTGAAATGTAATAAATCAGTACTTAATATATGTAGTTATGTATTTAAGGATTACAAACGCAGTCCCGCTGTTTCTGGATTCAATTTGTTCAATGTTATTTGAATATGTGTATCAAATACAAATAATATTAAATATGTAAAATACCCCCATCCTCACCATAAACATTTATTGGCCGTTTCTTTCCTGATATAGAAGTTGAAATCCATGCAATTTTTACACTTCTAAAGACAAATTCTAAAAGAAAAAAAGATTAAATAACTTACATGTCGGGCAGTCAACTTCTAAGTATTTGAACACAACTGTTGTTTATAATAAGGAAGTAATTCATTTGACATGTGGGAGATAATCCAACCGACGCTTTTCTAGCAAACATAGTGCGCGCCCTTTATTTAAAAACAAATGTTATTACTAGTGTTGCAGAATATTTTTTTTACAAGAAAATGATACTTGATGGTAAATCGGTTTTATTCTAGCTTGGTATAAACATATGTTATTTTCAAATAAACATGCAAAATGTGCAAGTGTAAGTGATGTTGAACCACGAGTCAATAGATCGAGATCATATATACAGGTTTCAGGTAACCATATTCAATTAATAAAGACTGAGTGAGTGATTGTTGTTTAACGCCAGCTCAGCAATATTTCAGCTATATCGTGACGAGAACAAGTATCTTATTCGTGAGATGATGATGAGGTCTACTTTGTACTAGACCAACACGCTTCGATGGATTTTAATAGTTCACTGAAACAACAGTCCGCGGATATGTCTACATGTTGTGCCACTCTAGTTTGGAATACATTTCAGTTTATTTCCTTACCTTTAGTCGAAAGCATGCTTAATTCAATGCAGTGGTGTTGAGGAGGTGCATAGAGCATCAGAGAAACACACACAATCGCATCAACGTTGACTCTTGACAAAGATGGTTAATAACCAATAGGGTGGTTCCTTACCCAAAACAATCCTACCATGTTTGCACAGTATCTGCCAATCTGTTCAAAGTTATCGCTCGGAAACGAAAAAGTGATGAACATTTAATTTGAGCACCTGTGATCTTTGACGTCGTTGGTTCAAAATCAATAGGGTTCTTACGTACCATAAGGGATATAAGCTGACCAGGTTTAGTTAGTATCCATCTATCACTTAAAGAGTTGTCATTCTGAAACCAAATTGTTGACGCCGTACGCCAAACCAATAGATAAGTTCAACACGGCTAATAATAAGTTTGTATCCTCTTACATGATGTAAAAACATTAAGTTGGGTATAGTCCCTTTGAAGTTTATTAAAAATAATTCTTAAAATTCGGATATTGATATAAAGTTGACTTTATTTATTTGAAACAAATAAACACCTAATGGAGTACTGGTGATCAAAAGAAAGTCTATTCTTATGTGAATAGTATGTAATGCAATGCAAATCATTAGCTGTTAATGTCGTGTTCTTGCCACCAACTAGCAAACATTATATTCTGACTAGTATTTCATCATTGCACTTGTGAGAAACTTTGACAATAATGAGTGGAAAATTAATATTCCATGTAGAAGTTTATACAGCACCAAAACCGCATCTTTTCACCAATAGCTGATTTTTAAAGACTTTTTTCTGTTGATTTATAGACTTCAGACGGACTATAGATAAGCATAAGACATGATACATAGACTTAATGGCAGACACTTTAACGGTGCTTGCTGAAAAATGTCAAATTATGCTTAGGGTTGGGCAATTAAAAAGGGGCAGGTAGGGAATAGGAAACATACATATATTTTATCTTGGCATCACCAGACATCATGTCTGAAACGAATTATTAGCCTATTGGTTTGAGGAGTAGTCTGTTGATCGGATCCAACGATTCCAGCAATTGTGAGGTACACATACATTCTTAGGCGAGTCATATTCATAGTTAACTTTCTAATTCCTACAATCTTTACTCCTTTTTACTTATGTTGTTAAGGTGTAAGGAGACGTATTTGTTATCTCTGTGTTGAATATTATCTGTCAAAAATATTTTGCATGAAAATTATGCACCTGGTAGAACATTCCCACCACATTTTAAGGACTCAGGCAGATAGTTCTCTTTGATTTTTACCGTAAAGAGAATATGTTCACTTTTTGAACCACATAAGGATATTTATGTCTTTTACACATGGAATTCACCATTGCGCATGCAAAATATTAATTGCGAACCCCATTGACGGGCGTCGCAAATCTAATTAATTTGCTGTTAATTAAATTCTACTTCTACTTCTACTATATAAGAGGCCGCCTTCAACTAAATGAAGATTACGCCAGTTACGTTAGGTACTGCGCTTAAGGCGCTATTATTAAAGCAATTTTACTTTAGAAAATGAAATTTAATGAGTATTTATTTTTACTTTTGATATTAAGATAAAGTATATACATGAGTTATTGATGTACTAGTTAATGAGTGATTTGAATGACTCACCAGAGTCACTCTTCACAGTGTTCAGGAGGAGAATGTTCCAGTTTTGTATTGTTCGTGGAAAGATATATGCAACTGACAACAACACAAATTGGGAGTTATCAAGTACGATGCACATTTTACCTGTCTAGTATATTTTCATCTTTTGCCGATCGACAGTTCAGAGGAGATGTGGCTAGAAAAAAAAGTTCGTAAATTTAGTAGTATAGATTCCGAGCAAACCAGTCTATACTCTTTCTCCTTAATGATGCATGCTTATTGGGGCAGTAACAAATACCAATTATAGTCTTTGCTTTGAGGCGATCGGAGCTCGAACCCACGATATACCGCACTCAGGTGAGTACGCTAACCATCACAATATCGATGCGGTTATATAAGTAATCCTAATACCAGTATATAAATTACATAAAAAATAAATCATAATTTAAAACAGAAGCTGATCACCTAATTTGTATCAGTGTTCTAGATCAATCAAAACGTAGATATCAATTTAGTACGCATGACGCGTTTCTGGAATAATCTTCATGAAGGTTGAAAGATTGGAAAGCCCAAAACATTATATTGTTTTGGGAGCAAGTCAACTAAAGGGCCTAAACAGGATCGCAAAAATCGGCTAAGGGCATCTATGCCTCAGGTAGGAGAACCTTTATTTTAATATTAACTAGAACTGTCCGCATAGCGGGACTAATACCCCCCGCTTCACTCTGACTGTGTCCAAGATTATTGAAAACTAAGTCTACACGGAAAATATATTTTTGTCAAATAATCACATTCAAAAAAAATAAAAACGTCGTAGCATACAAACTGTAAGAGGGGTTGCACGGACAAACCATGTACCCTTTCAGCCAAATTCACAAATAAAAAAAAAATAACTATGTTCAACAATCTATATTTTTTGGTAAAATTCATGAAAATCAAAATCGTTACCTACAACAAGCACATCTTTGATATGAGTAAAAATGTTCTGCAATGTAAAAACGTCCTAACTTACAAACTGTAGGAGGAGTTGTGCAGACAAACCATGTACCCTTTTTGCCATATTCACACAAAAATGTCTAAGTTCAACAATCTATATTTTTAGTAAAGATGCACACAAATCAAAGTCCTTACCACATGCACATGTTTGATATATGTACAAACAATCTACAAAAACTTCCTAGCGCAAAAACTGTAGGAGGAGTTGCGCAGACAAACCATGTACCCTTTTAGCCAAATTCACCAAAAAAAAGACTAAGTTCATCAATCTATATTTTTGGTAAAAATTCATGTAAATCAAAATCCGTACCACGTGCACATCTTTGATATACATACAAACAATCTACACTATAAAAAAAACATCCTAGCGCAAAAACTGTAGGAGGAGTTGCGCGGACAAACCATGTACCCTTTTAGCCAAATTCACAAAAAAAGACTAAGTTCATCAATCTATATTTTTGGTAAAAATTCGTGAAAATCAAAATCCTTACCACATGGACATCTTTGATGTATGCAAAAACGATCTGCAATATAAAAACTTCCTAGCAGAAAAACTGTAGGAGGAGTTTCGCGGATAAACCATGTACCCTCTATGCGGACAGACAGACGGACAGACAAACAGATGGACAGACAGACGGCCAGACAGACGGACAGACAGACAGACAGACAGGGTGAATACCCCCAAACTTTGTTTGCGGGGGATATAATTACATTATTTAGAAACTGTAAATTTCAATAACAAATATATCTATTAAGCCATGTCAGTACCGAAACGCTGACTACTGGGCCAATGGTATCCTCCGGGACTAATAGTCCACCAGCAGAGATATCGACCCAGTGATAGTAATATACTACTTTGAGGTAAAATTTAACTTAATTGTGTAGTTTAATCATTTGGCTATCATTGTATGTATAATTCAAATTCATATGGTGTATTGCGTTTCAGAAATAAGATTCCGTCCTTCCTTGGTTGGAGAAAAAAATGATAAGGTCAAAATCCACTCTCCTCGCATCTATAAGTGTAGCATGATAAGATCAACATCAACGCGTATATTCTTTTTCGACGAGGTTGGTAGAATTCGAAAATCATTTAGATATGCCTTTAACTAGATAAAAGTATTCGGGTTTTCCCATTTCAAAGGTGCATAGTGTGAAGAATCTGTTTTCTTTCTTGGTGGGGGTTCATCTTAACCAACACAATTGTCCGTGCAGACTCCTCTGAAAAAATAACACATTATACATGGCATAGAAAGTCCTCAATAGAGAGTTTTACAGCCGCTAATGCGAAAAGGAACGAGGACACTAGACGACCGGACTTTGTTCCCCAACGTTCTTCACATTAATATGTATTGCAGCTAGTTTTTCCGAGTATGCATATTTGACACACACCTTGTAGAAAATATGAGCATACAATATGGAAAGAGAAATGCCGCGTTGAAATATAGCTTTAAATGTCTACATTTGCAACCAAATTTACGGACTAAATACGTATATCGGTAATAGAAATTTGAAAAAAAATAGTTTTAAGTAAGAAGAGTTTGAAGATACCAAAAGGGGTAATCAGAATCCGTATATCGAAGAAGAACAGAAAACACATTAGCCAAAAAGAAACGGTTCAAAAGGAACAACGATCTACAAAACATACAAATACAACTAAAGATCGAGTAACACGAACCCACTAAAAACCAATGGTGAACTCAGGTGCTTCGGAAGGGTAGGCAATTCCTGCTCCACTAGAGGGACTTGTCGTGTAAATCTAGTTACAAACCGGAGCACCTGATATACGGATTCTGATTGTTTCCTTGGTATCTTTTAACTCTTCTTCCATAAGATAATATTTTTAAATTGATTTAAAGATGTTTCTTTTCGAAAACAGCTTTGTAGTTCATTCCAGAGTTTTGCACCTGCAAATCTGAAGGACTGCATAATGGGTTATTCTTACCTGAGGTATTACTGTTTTATTTTGGTACCTAAAAGAATAAGATGATTTTTTTATTGTAATTAAATCTTGAAGATATACTATACTGGACACTCTCTATTTATAATTTTAAAAACTTCTAAAGCGATTGTTCTTAATATTCTTATTTTAAGAGAAGGTGTTTTTGATTTACATAATAATTCTTCATAAGTTATGGAATAGTCTTCATAAATGAACCGTAATGCCCTTTCTTGAATGTTTTGAACTTTTTTGGTATTTACTTCACCACAAAAGTGCCAAATAAGAGGACACAAATTAAAATTTGACATAATAAATGAGTAGTAAATCTTTAATTTTCCTACTTTTGCTAAATTTTAACCTATTCTTTTTAATACGTTTAACTGTCTTGAAGCATTTTTACAAATGTTAGATATGTGTTCATTAAATTAAATTTAAAATCTATCGTAGCATCTAAGAGTTTTACTTCGGATTCGTATTCAGTTTGATTTCCCTCTAAATTAAAAGTTTAATTTGTATCTTTAGTTTTTTTGCCGACTGCAATAGCTTGGCAGTTTTCAGGATTTGCTTTCATTTGGTTTATGGAGAACCATTTAATTAATTCTAAACTTTCCATTTCCAAAGTTTTTACTAAATTGTTTATATCAGAATCAGAGTAAGATAGTGTGTTATCATCTGCATAATTATATAATTCACATTGTTTTCTGTTTTTTAAATAACTTTCCATTAAACTTAAAGCTGAGTTAGATAGTTCACAACATTTTAATTTTAAAAGAAGAAGGTCATGGGACAGACAGTCAAACGTTTTAGATAAGTCCATGACAATTGTAGCTACATATTTATTTTTGTCAAGTACCTTTTTCTATTCTTCAATTAGTTTTAGTAAAGTGGTTTGACAGCCATGGCCTTTTCGAAATGCTGAAAGAAAAATATGGAAATGTGATTAAAAAAATTCTACCAGATGGGATTCTATAGCTCTTTCAAAAATTTGGATATCATAGGTAGGATACTAACAGATCTATAATTTCCCTTGTCTAAAGCGTTATTTTGTGTGTGTGTAAAAGTTGATTTGATTACCAAATTTGATATGGGTTTTGAAACAGCTGGTTTTGACAATTACAAAATATTGGATGCTATTCCATCTTTTCCAGTAGCCTTTTTAATGCCAATTTTGTTAATTTGTTTTTCAACAAATTCACTATCGATGGGAGTAAAATGAGTTCTCTGTTTTCAGTTTTGTTGTTAATGATTGTTTTTATACTGGGATGGCTATTATCTATATTTACATCTTTAGATCTTTACATCTCGTATCAGTTACGAGTGAAAATTTTAATCTGATCACTCATTTCTAATTTCAGACGTCTGGAAAGATAAAAACGAGTTCAGGAACCTAATTAGGAACTTATTTACTATTTTGTATGAATTTGGAGAGATCCCCGTTCCCAGTTAATTCAGATACTGTTAGTATTTATGCTTGTTTCTTATCGGAATTTTAAAACTACAGCTTCGTACACAATTATGTTTCTGGAATTAAGACTACGGTTACACTACCCGGTCGTAAAGTTATCTGTAGCTGGATTGGATAATCTAAACACCAGAATACCGAACATACTTTTACCGATATTCGTCAGTCATGTATACAAATGCATGAATACATATACTTGGACGGTGCACAAGACGCAGTTATCTGGGCGGTGATTTTAGTTGCTCTCTTTGCTCTGTTAAGGAAATCACAGTTTGTTGAATCTTCAAGAAAAACCTTTCATCCAAATTAAGAAATTACTAGAAGTGATTTCAATTTTACACCTGATGGCATGGTTATCAATGTGCAATTGTCTGAAACTTTATCAGATCCATAAAATAGCACTTAAAGAATACCGATGCTGTACTGTGCCCTGCTTTTGATTATGCACATATCATAAATTTAGGTTTTGGTGTATGGTGGTTAACGCCACTTTCAACAATATTTCAGTTATATCGTGGTGGTCAGTTTTATGTGGGGAGGAAACCGAAATACCCGGGGAAAACCACTGACAAACATTATCACATAATGTTGTATCGAATACACTTCCCCATGAATGGGCTTCGAGCTCGCAGCTTTAGTGGTGATAGATACCGATTGCACAGGTGGTTGTAAATGAAACCATAAGATCACGACCACGGCGGCCCCTGATAAACTTACTATCGAATACATCAACCGAAGCCGCCTTTTGACTACACATTATTAACAGTGTTCTAGTTTTTCTGTCGATATTATATACAGATAAGAGTATTCGTATTTTATTTGACAATTATCGTATTGACAAAGAAACTTATTAATTTCCTATTACACGCTGAGGAGAAGCTTCTCTTGATACAGCAGCTGGCTAATCTGACAGCGAAATGTTTGCTATTGGACACTGGGTTTCATAATGTTACAGAGGCTATTTTATCCATCCCCCCTCTACACTTTACCCAGTATCAAAAACATGATTTCTCATGCTGGGGATTATTTTATGAAAAACCTCACAGTCCATTTCCCATACTTTCTTTTAAATTTCTCGTTGTATAACCTTATATAAATTGTTGTTTCCTTTTCTTTGTGTATGAAGCAACTATTACATTTATTATTGACTGTTGGTGAAACATAATCATGACAAATCATACGAAATAGTCATGATTATTTTTCACGTATAGTAAATAATAAAAGCAGACAAAACAGAACGCTTCAAATTACAGTCAATACGTTCGAAGTGAATACCGAAACTACGGAATCCGCCGGGCGAATGACAGGTATTTGCTTGAAAAAATGCCTGCTGACTATTAGTAGTGTTTGGATACCACACAGACTGCTATGAGAGGTCTACTTCAAACATGAATCGTTTATTACCACCCAGTGAGACTTCAGATAGTTTGTCTTTTCTTGAATTAACAAAATCTGTCAAAACAAACGATTACCCTTTGTATTCCATGTGCATTTTATTTTTAGCTTTGGTGGACACAACTCTTCTCGATATTTAACCTTTTTCAGCATTTTGTAGCAAATCTTGAAATTCTCCTGCAGCTGCAACATATTTGCTGAAAAGAGGAGCAATTAGTGTAGCTAGATCATTAAATCCCTGGTAGTATATATCCTGTTGAGAAGGAGATTGAGGAAGCTTTCATGAATCATTCATAGTCTCGTGCAGGGGCATGTAGTTGAAGAGCAGGTCTTTATGTGTTTTTGTTACTGAGGATTAATGACTCGTGCTAGAGGTCGATTAGATTGACACATGAAAGGACACAGTTTTTGAAAACAACACTGAGGATGGCAGATATGCTAATAGAAAGTTCTGATGATAAACATCGAGTTCTTCTTTACTCAGAAATAAAAAAAAGGCGAGAACTAGGTCGTCAATGATCCTCAATCAATTAACGGTTTTGTCAACCCATTTGATACTGATGATAAGGATAAAATAAATTATATATATCCAGCAAGTTTGGATGTTGAGCATGCTGTTTTCAGAACTGATGGAAGGGGCCAAACAGCAAAAACTTAATTCATTCTGAACAGGTTGGAGAAGGGAGACAAGTATTTTGAACCTGTAAAGTGTTTAAATCTCAAAACATTTTCTGACGTGACAAAAAGAACTGTCAAATCAACACAAATAAAGTTTTAAAATGCAAACAACAGAGCAATATCGCGTTTCAGCTGCTTGCTTGCTCCCAGTGCGAAGATTTGAAACTATATTTGAAAGAGTTTTAAAAATATCGCTAATCAGACCTATCATACAACGTAGCCACACCAGATGATTTTCTAAGCAAGTCAGACACAGAAGATTGTAACGTAGTGCTTCATTACCTAAAATAACTTCTCCAAACATTTGGGGCGTAATGATTAGTGTGCTCACTTCAAGAGTGGTAGATCGTGGGTTCGAGCCCCTGTCGGGTCAAAACAAATACTATTAAATTTGTATTTGTTGCTTCTCCGCTAAGCACGTAGCATTAAGGAAAAAGAGCAAAGACTGGTTGGCTAGGTATCAGAATAATGTGTACGAGTGGAGCGACATGTCCACCCGCGGACTGTTGTTTCAGTGAGATAGCACTATAAAAATCCAGCTCAGCGTGTTGATCCAGTACAAAACGGACCTCGTCATCATCTCATTGAAAATTAACTTGTTCTCACCATGATACAGCTAAAAAATTGCTGACTTGGCGTTAAACAGCAATCACTCACTCCCTCAAAACATTTAGTGATATATGCAAGAAGATATTATATATTATAGTTAGAAAGTCGGATGTCATGTTCAGTAAATCGAAAAATATGTCCAGTCAATGGAGAGAAATGGAAAGGGCTGTAGGGACACATTGTTTGTAATGGGTCAAAACACCAAAAAATCGCCTGATTCGAAACTATGTATTTCAAATGACGAAAAGAAGGAACAACTCAGTGACATGCTTTGTTGTGTATGAGGTAGTGATACATATGCCCCAAAATCGCTATATCTGCGAGCGTCATGCTCATATTTTAACGAGCGAAAATGACGAAGAAGTAATCAGAAAGGAAATTGATAGCCTTCTTTAAACAAAGGAAGAAACGATACACGCATACAATGTAATGTTTGCATGGAGCTCAGGGGGGATAGAGGGTGCTCCAAAAAAGAAAATAATACAAAGGGAATTATCGAGATTTCTTGGTTTTTTTTCTATTAGATAAACCTACTAAACAGGAAAATCATAATCTTTATAGATATAAATGTTCAAATAATATAACACACATCCTTCTCACTTTTAGTGTTTGATAACTTGTGCAAAATGGAAGATTTTCGGTTTTAAGATTATCCGTTGTCTCTTCCCACTCCTGTAGTTGCAGATAAAGAAGTTGGCTGTGGTAACTTAAAGCTGCGGATATAGGGGACCAGGAATATACTTGCATAACATTTATAGTAAATATACGTTAGGGAAACCGAAAGGGAAACCAAGAATGGACAATCCAGAGACACAGGCAACACTGGACACAAGATACAGAATGCAGATAAACAAATAAAAAACACAACACAGAAAACTAGAAAAATATAGATTTTCTAATTATAATAAATCACCTCCTCCATTAATTACGCCACCCAACAAAAGAAAAATATCCTCCTCTCTAGCTTTATCTAGATTATTTCACCCTGAGATGTATCTGGATTCATAAACAAAATCATATGCTCCTTAGCACGAATTTCATTTAGAATCCCATATCTGCGTTATAACGAAATTAGTGACTAGGAGCAGGACAAAACAGAAAAAAGGAGAACCTAACTAAAAATCGAGGTTGAACTTTGGGACTCCAGACGGATAATCAGTTCCTGAGGCTCGTTTCACCAAAGGTCGTAAATCGTACGATTACCGACGTATCTTACGACCACTTACCGACTAAGTTTGCGACCGTTTCACAAAACTTGTCGGAATGTTTTTACGATTTCCGATTTACGACTTGTGGCTATAACGTCTTCTTTGTGCGGAGGTACGAACATCGATCACCTATCAGATAAATTCATATATATATTCGTTCAAACAAAATATTAAATATTAAATATAATTATTTTATTGGTCCATGTAGATACAAAATATTAAATACAGTTATTTTATTGGTCTTTGTAGATACAAATCACGCGACACCCTAAGAAAGTAGAAGACGGCAGTTTCAAAATGAAAACTGCTTTCTCAGGGAAATAAGGAGGAAATATCCGCTTTCATAAGGCTGATGACAGAAAAGTTTACAATAATAAAGAGAAAGTTCACTCCATCCCTCACCAGCAATGATACAAATATTTCCCAATGACTGTCATTGGTGATTTTTGCAAAATTCTAGTCCGCCCACTTTTTTGGAGCCCTTTGCCAATATCAGGCATCATATATTTAACCTTATAAATAATATCATAACTTAGGTCAGATTTAGTTATAATTTATTGAAGAAAGACATTTTATAGCGGATTCAAATGTTTTAGTATGCATGTACATTTGTACATATGCATGTATTTGGCACCAGTTATTTACATGACTCTGTCTCTGAATAAAATTGATTACAGGTCTTTTATATATGGCAAAACGTTGACTTGAACAAAATAGTTATAGCTATAGCATATAAGCAATTTACCCCCTATATCAATAGGTTTCAAAAATTGAAACCACCATATTGATTCATAACGCAGAGCCAATTTCAATACTAAGTGAATACATGTAGTTATTCGCGTTACGTAACTTTTAGTTGAGACGCATATACTTGACGGGTACTATTCATATGGAGCAAGAACTGGGGGCGGAAAAAAATAAGTTGGTATCCCCTATATTTGGAGGTAACATATATGTTTTTTTTTTCTTGGTCAGTCGAAATCTACATGCATATAGTTGCATGCGTGCCGAAAAGTACATGCATCATGTCACTGAGATTGTTTTCCTTGTATAATATTTCATAATTACATTTTATGAAGCGCACATTTCCACCGTTTGTAAGCTTGTTTGTTTGTTTGTTTGATGGTGTTTAAAACGCCAGTTTCAAAAATATTTCAGTTATATCGTGGCGGTTCCTTTTTTTTATCTGGATAGATTTCCTTGCAATAAAGAGAAAAAGAGGTAGATTTTTTAAGTAAATCTGTGTTGTTTATTTAGAAAGATTCTTATAACCAATAGTTGTTTTTCTTAACAACGACATAAACACAAAAGAAATATCCGTTTTGTAAATATGACATATGTGGAAATTGCACTGCATAAGTGATGGAATACCGGTAGCATGATTGCTCATTGTAATGATGTACATTCAACGTTTGTTTTAACGATTTACGATTTACGACCACTCCGACCCAGTCGGTAATTTGCGACCAAAAAATGTCGTATATCGGAAGTCGGTAAGTTTTGTGAAACGGTCGTAAATCGTAAAGACAGTCGTACGACCAAGTTTACGATTTACGACCTTTTGTGAAACGGGGCCCTGCTACGCCTGTGGCACTTGTCGTGTTACTCCTTTTCAGCTCACCTTGCCAAAATCAATGTGAGCTTTTGCCATCACTTTGCGTCCGTCGTTCGTTAACTTTTCAAATTTTAATATTCTCCTCTGAAACCCCTCAGCCAAATGAACTGAAACTAGTTAGGAAGCATCTATGGAAGGTCCTCTATGAAAATTCCTCATTTCGTTCTGATCCATTAACAAACATGGCCGCCACAGGCTATTCTTGTTTCTGATTGGCGGATTTTTGAAAATTTCCTCATCTGAAACCGCTTGGCCAAATGAACCGAAACTTGGTAGGAAGCATTTATGGAAGGTTTTCTATCGCCGCCACAGGCGACTCTTGTTTCTGATTGGCCGATTTTTTAAATTCCTCTCCCCTGAAACTGCTTGGCTAAATGAACCGAAACTTGGTAGAAAGCATCTATGGGAGGTCCTCTATAAAGAGAGCTCATTTCATCCCGATCCGTTAACAAACATGGCCACCACAGGCTATTCCTGTTACTGATTGGTCGATTTCTAAAAAAATTCTTTGAAACTGCTTGGCCAAATGATCCGAAACTTGGTAGGAAGCTTCTATGGAAGGTCCTCCATAACGATTGCTCATTACGCCCCGGTCCGTTAATAAACATGGCCGCAACAGGCGATTCCTGTTTCTGATTAGCTCATTATTTTTAGATTCTTCTCCTCTGAAACCATTTGGCAAAATGAACCGAAACTTGGTAGGAAGCATCTATGGAAAGTCCTGTGTTACGATTGCTCATTTCGTCCCAATCCGTTAGCAAACGTGTCCGCCACAGACAATTCTTGTTTCTGATCGGTTGATTTCTAAAACAAATCTTCTCCTCTGAAACCGCTTTGCCAAATGAAACTAAACTTGGTAGGATGCATCTATGGGAGGTCGTCTATAATAATTGCTCATTTCGTTCCGATGCATTAACAAAGGTGGCTGCCATAGGCAATTCCTGTTTCTAATTGGTCGATTTCTAAAAATATTGTCCTCTGAAACAGCTTTGCCAAATGAACCGAAACTTGGTAGGGAACATCTGTGGAAGGTTCTCTATAAAGATTGCTCATTTTTTCCCGATACATTAACAAGCAGGCAATTTCTTACAATTTCCTTTTTTTTCCTTCTTCCTTTAACTTTCTGTTTTTTAAACAATGTTATATTAATTGATTATGTTTTAATGACTATTTGCAATTGATCATGTGTTTTTTAGGAAACGGATTAATATAAGCGTTACGCTTGTTTCTGAATCCTATGTTATATTGTATTGTGGAAAAAAATGTAATATGTAATTCATCAATAAAATATGCTTAAATCAACAACCAGGCAATTCTTGTTTCTGATTGGTCGATTTCTAAAAATATTCTTCTCTGAAACAGCTTTGCCAAAATGGATCGAAACGTGGTAGGAAGCATCTATGGGAATTGCTAATTCCGTTTTGATCCTTTAAGAAACATGGCCATCATAGGCAATTTTTGTTTCTTATTGGTAGATTTCTAAAACATCTTTTCCTCTGAAACCGCTTGGCCAAATGATATGGAACTTGGTAAGAAGCAAATATGGAAGGTCCTCTACGGAGATTGCTCATTTCGTTTTGATCCATTAAAATCATGGCTGCTACAGGCAATTCTTGTTTTAGATTGGTTGATTTCTAATATTCATCTTCTCTGAAACTGCTTTGCCAAAATGAACCGAAATTTGGTGGGAAGCACCTATGGTTCTGTATTAAGTTTCCTCATAGCAGAATGAAAGGTGAGCGATACTGGCACAGCACACTGAGCCTCTTTTTTTTTTCTTTTTTTTTCTCTTTTTTAGCAAATCCAATAATAATTCCTGAATAGTCTATTTCTGTATTGTATATATCGTATGACTAAATAACACTGAAGTTTACTTGACGTCCTTAATAAGTACTCAAAATCACACAATTGCAGGATATAATAATTACGACACTCGCGTCTATTGTTTATGTTTACATTGACAACAGACACACAAAAAGTAGTTCTGGTAAGATAAGAAAGCAACAGTTTATTTCAATCCATTTATTATGACAAAAATACGCTTGTTTCTAATCATTTCCATTCAAAGCTTTGTTATTTTCGTCTGCCAGACCACGTGATTTTCATGGATTGTTAGGTACTGGACCTCCAGTGTTAATATACACAACACAAACTTCAATCGATATGTGGCGTTTTAGCGTTGCTAAACTTAAAGAATTCTTAAAATTTTCTGTAAAAGACATATATCAATTAAATTATTTTATTTGCATCAAAGACTTCAATGCACCGACAATTACTTCTTTAGAATTAAACTTGTTTTCTTTCTTTATTTACTGCTGTCCGAATGATGAAAGGAAAACGATCTGTCTTGACATATTAATGTTATCAGACAGACAGTGGGAGTATCGATCACAAGTATTTACTCGGCCGTTTTCTTGGCGTCGAAATATCACAATTACGTACAATCTACAGCATCTACAACTATGACATGTTGATGTTGTCACAGTAATAGCGTTAACACCGGAAGTCGTCTGTCTAACATTTCACACGTCAAGACACGAAAAAGACGGAACATGATCGAAATTGACATGATTCGAAACATAAATCGGAAATACGGCTTAAGTTGGCGTTAGATATGATTCATCCAATCAATCAAACTCTACACACAATATATTCTCTCGTCACATGGTTTTTGGTTGTTTGTCGTGCCGTGTTCATTTATTATTTGGATGATTTAATTTCTCTTCTTACTTACTATATGCGATTTTTAATAGTAAAGCAAATCACTACTGTCTTTAGATTTCTTGTGGATAGCAACATAATAAAATCAAAGGTATCTTTATTTTATCATTCGGGTAACAACCCTTTGATGTGCCTCTTTGAATAATGTTTACATTTAACACGGAAGTTAATATAGACATGGAAAGAATGAAACATGAATTCAGTTGGATTATTATTCTTTTCTTTCTTTCAAAGACATGTATGGAGATAAGTGGTAAGCTACCTACTTTCTACTATTATTTCTATTTTTTTTTCTGAAAGACACTTTAAGGTTATAATAGTATATTCAACATTCATTAAAAAACGAAACGGGAGTTCCCCCAGTATTAAAATAAACAACCTAACTAAAGTTTTAGGGATTGTCGTTATGTTGATGACTTCTTAATATGTTATCAGAGTAAAAATATGAACAATATTGATATTAAACGTTAGAGAATACAGAATGCGCAATCATAAATGGAAATCCAGCGAAACTGGCAGCATAGAACACAAGACAAAGAACAACAAAACAGACACAACAAAATATGTGTTGGGCACCACTATGTGCAAGCAAACACAAATGACGTAAAAAAGACATGAAGCCTCCTACAATCAACTGGGGGTAAAGACGAATCGAACATCGTTTTACGCGGAAATCGTAACGGGCACCACAACATGGAACTCAGAAAGTAAAGACACATAATAGGACAACAAATAAACTAAGAAGAGCAACACACGGACTCCACTAAAAATCGGGGGGGGGGAACCCATGTGCTTATGAAGTATAAGTCGATCCTGCTTCCTATAAGACAATCGCCGTTTTACTCATATTTAGAGGCAAGTCCGGTATAAGTCTTGGCAGTGATGTAGGAAAGTAACCATCTCCGTAAAGAGTAAACTATCCATTATCATTATCAGCCTGATTATTATGGCGACCGTAAAATATTTGCATCGTTGACTCTGTCCAGAAAATCACTGTACTGTGTATACGATCTAGAATAACGTTTGAGTTGTGAAATGTAAATTCCATACGCTGGTGATGTTTGAATATTGCTACAGATAAAGCCTTAAAAATAAGTTATGATGTCGTGTTTGTTTAATTTTGAATTTCATAAGCTGACTTATACAAATCTCCATCTCGTCCTCGGAGTTATGCACACAGTGTACTTACATATACATCAGATATGTATGTGATTCGGGCGTACATTATCCACTTCAACATTAATGGGTTTGGATTTTTAAACTATAATACATGTATACATATTATTAAAATGTCATATTTCTATTAAACGATAATAAGAGTATATCGGACCGACATATGAAAGTTGTTGTTACCATATGATTGTATGGATATGTAGACACGAACACGATAAATAAAAGAAAAAGAGATCAAATAATATGTAAATAGAAAGTCAAAAAAGGGATAATTCAGTGCAACGAGCGCCTGTGATTTCTACTAACCGGTTGTAGCAACGCTAAATGTCGCACCGACGCTAACTGTGGCACCTGACGCTATATGTCGCAAGGCTGACGCTAAATGTCGCAACCAACGCTAAATGTCGCAAAACCTCCTGACGCTAAATGTCGCACCTTTAACGCTAAATGTCGCAATATTTTGTACTACCGCTATATGTCGCAACCTCAACACTAAATGCCGCACTATTTTGTATATTTAGTTGCATGTGCCATCACGTATGTAATGAAGTCAGTGTGTGTGTATGACACGATTATTACATTGTGATCGCTCTAGTAAAATAGAAATATGGAATTTGATTATCATTCTCGAGCAACAGGTTCTCACCATTATTCACAGCACTGTATCTGAAATATTTTGAAATATCTCCAAAATAAATGCAAAACGATGTCAGAAGCATTGGTTCTGTACATCGGATTGAACAGGAACCGGAGATATTTTTGAAAATTAGTACTCTCTGTATATTGCAGTATCCTCCAAATTGCTTGAATAACCAATGGTCTTCTGGAGGCGTCGTCCATATAGGTAACCGATGAGGAAGATACATGTACATTGAGAATGATCTTGTCATTGATTGATTCATTGATTGATTGATGTTTAACGTCCAGCGAACAATTTTTCAGCTATATTCAGGACGAGAATAACTTAAACGCCACTGGACTCGAAACAAGGTAAGGTGATGGGTAGTGATGGATAATTTAGCCAGTGCAACAGGTCTCCAAGGGACCACTCATTATGAGCATAATGCTCATAATGACCTGTTACACTGTGTTCTTTAACGTGCGAAGAGGGTGGCAATCTCTCAACACGGGACCTCGGTGTTATTTACGTCTCATCCGAAGGACGG
Organism: Gigantidas platifrons; assembly: GCA_002080005.1. Taxonomy (NCBI): domain Eukaryota; kingdom Metazoa; phylum Mollusca; class Bivalvia; order Mytilida; family Modiolidae; genus Gigantidas; species Gigantidas platifrons. The sequence continues at coordinate 209,976 of MJUT01053330.1, forward strand.
GTTGGTTGTGAATTTATACATCCCGCACAAGCGACGGACGCCCCTTTCAGATAAAAAGGAAACATAAACGCGTTCAGAAACATTAAGTAGAACTATCCACGGAAATTTGGTATGTGATTATTAACCTTGTCTTGAAACAAATCCTTCGTCACGATATTCCCTTCAACGGATGAATAGATTGTTTTTATAAATTGTGAGCAAGACACCGACGCCCTGGCTGTATCTCGACCATGACCAGTTTGGTAATATCCCCGTGTCACCTATCAGTGTAAGGAGAATTATTTCTATTGCTGGTTCTGGCAGTGGATTAGTACAGGCAATTCGGGAAGTAATAACACATTCCTCTTGGGCCAATGCCTGGCTCTGTCTGCGGATAGCCACAGTTTGTGGCTGGTATACAATTGATATAATTTGGTATAGACATACACGGCATTAGTACTGTGATATTTACGCTACATGTATTTCGTTTTATTTGTTTATTTTGTTTTCCTAACGTTCAACCAAGAAGGATTTGATAATTGA
>MJUT01053330.1:217925-228719 GCA_002080005.1 Gigantidas platifrons
TGAAATTCTGGAAGGAACATTATATGCCGAAGAATTACAGAGAGTCAATAAGAAAGACGACGTATACAAGATTGAACCCATTTTGAAAAAGAGAAAAAAGGGACGAAGAGTTCAGTATTTAGTCAAGTAGCTCGGATATCAAGAGTCCTTCAACAGCTGGATCTTTAAACAGGACCTACAAAAGCGACTCGTCGCGGTTCGAAGTGTCAGTTTTGCGAATGCACCGAGTGACACGGACAGTGTATCGTCTTGAGTGACTTGTAAAAAGAAGACTCCACGTTCGGATGTCGTATTTTTGTGTCAGGTACTCATCCTGTACACGGTTATCGCAGTCAGCATTTACAACTTGACGGTCGAATCGGAGAACAGTACCTAGTGGACGGCCTTGTTGAGCAGTTGTCTGGGATGCCTGATACCTAACCCCACCTATCAAGACGAAGCATGTTTTACCTGACTTTGCGTAGCAACAGTTCCATGAATTACTGTCCGAACAATACGTTGACTCATTACACGACGAAATTGCCGAAAATAACGGATCTGGACGGATAATGGTAAATCGAATTGGCAGAGATACAGTATCCTCACAGTTGGTGTAGCGTCAAGAATAACGAAGCCTGGTTGAAGGTCACTACAAGGAGTCAGAACTACAAAAGCATTTGGTCTTGTTACCGGATGGGTACTATTCCTCGGCCAAAAGGATTCCATATCGAGGGGAAAAAGCACATGAAGGAACTCAAGAATAAATTCGACATGGGTTTCAACGAAATCAATCATAAAATCGATATAAAAGTGAAAAACGATTGTCAAGGCATCATCAGTCCTTTATTACAATCCATGTTAGGATTCAGACAAGCTATATTTCCGGCGGGGGAGTATGTTTCAGATTGGGTACCGGACGTCAAGAAAGGATTAAATTATATGTACGTGTATTGTCCCTTGGTGGAACCGAGAATGTTGGGAGATGCCCAAGTACCGTTATTGAGAATCGTACAGGTGGAAGGAACGGACGGAGAAATGATCACCCGAATGTTTGAACCGATACAGTACTGTCCCCTGTTACAATGACGATTTCAGACCGTGGAAATAGATATAACGGATGACACGGGCTCTATGGTGACATTCGAAAGAGGACGAGTGATGGTGACACTTCACTGTAGAAAACGAAAAGAATTCTCTCTAGAATGAAACCAACTCATCGTTGCGATACGAAAGCTTACCACGATTATTACATACACCAGCAGCAAAAAGGATATCCGATATTTGCGGGAAGACGATATCAAAGAGGACATGGACTTGGCAGTATCTTTGGAGGACTCTTTAAAGCAGCCATGCCTTTGTTGAAAAAGGGAACAAATACCCTAGAACGCGAGGCTTTAAAAACGGGATTAAATATTGCCGGAGATGTCGTACAAGGAAGAAATATCAAACAGGCAGCAAAATCAAGATTTAAATCAACAGGAGAAAACTTACTCCAGAAAGCTATGGACACGGTAGGACCCCCAGGAAAACGAGTTATAAAAGGACCTGCCAAGCGAAAAAAGACCAGACGTCGGCAGACCAAGCAACGGAACACATCGAATGACATTTCGGATAAGAATGGCACTTGTACATCCCAACTCATGCGAATGCACGAAATCAGAACTGGATTTATTTGAAGTTCCACCTACACAGACCAGTGTGGCTTATGGGTATTGGGAGCAGAAAGGATTGACATCGGCTCTGACGAATCAAGGATATTACGAATTTGTCCTCAGTGGGACGGGGGACCACTACATCGACTTGGCTAATACTTACCTGTTTGTGGAAGCACAGTTCATGGATGACGACGATACTGCATTGGATGGCGGAGCGGACGTTGAACCTGTCAACTTATGGATGCATTCCCTCTTTAGTGATGTAAGTGTTAACCTCAACGAAAATCTGGTTTCACCACTGACCAGCTTGTACCCTTAGAGAGCTTACATAGAAATATTCCTCAGCTATGACCCAGCTGCCAAAGTATCTCAATTAATAGGAGTCATGTGGTACAAGGATAAACCGGGACATCAAGATAAGAGAACAACCGATAACAAAGGATTCACGTCCCGGAAAGCATTGACGGCCCAAAGCAAGTCTGTACAGATGATGGGAAAACTACACTTGGATTTATTTTGTCCAGAGAAATATTTACTTTTAATATTCACGTCGATCTGAAAAACAAAGTCGAGACGTGTTCGCCTTAATGGCCGATGTCGACAACTATAAGATCAAAATCAAGGATCTCGCTTTATTTGTGAGAAATGTACAGCTAAGTCCTGCGTAAGAATGGTTCACGTCAAAGCTTTGGAAAAGACCAGCTGTAAATACCCCATCTGACGTGTAGAAGTCTAAGTAGATAGGATTTCCCGTTGCAACATGAATTACGTCCAGGACAACATGTTTTTGGGACAGTTGCCGAAAAGACTGGTGATTGATTGCGTGGACAGTGATGCCTTAAATGGGACTATTACGAAAATCCCTTTCGATTTTAAACACTACAAGATCAATGTTGTGGCACTGAACTTGGACGGACGACAGATTCCCGCCAAACCGTTACAACCCGACTTTGAAAACGCAGGTTATATTCGCAGTTATATGGGACTCTATACCAGTGCGGGAAAGATGTATCAAGACGAATTAAATACCATCTCCAAAGAGGAATACACTAAAGGAAACACCTTATTTGGATTCGATCTGACTCCGGATATGTCGGAAGTGGGAACGTTTGAACTGATAAAACAGGGCAATTTACGTGTGGAGATTCATTTCGCCGAAGCTTTGGCAGGGACCATCAACGTCGTCCTGTATGCAGAGTTTTACAACGTGATCGAAATCGGTAGAAACAGACAAGTCTTGTTTGACTACAGTGCACAATGAATACGCTAGAGATTGACACTCTATTGAAAAAAACAATCCCCACTCTATACCTCTGTTTAAGGGGGTCTATGCCAGAAACAGATTACCCAGACTATTAAACGTACCTTCGGTCCTTGCGGGAAATACGGATCCAGACCATCGAATGTGACAACACTGGGTCGATATTAACATGGACGCCAACTCACGAGGGGAATACTACGATCCAACTGGACATCCACCGCACGAATCCGCTTATGTCAATTTAATGAACAAACATTGCCTTCATCGGACTTACAATACCGTTCGAGTACAAGAAGGATCTATCGTGTGCATTTTTTTACCTCATTCATCGATGTGCAGGAAGATCATGACAGACGTCACCAGGCTCTTCGAAAAATCCCGTGGAAGCGACGGTAATTGTACAGAAATTTGTGTTGTTACTTGTTAAGCATGTGTTATGAAAAAAAAGACAAGAAAAGAAAAAGGTAAACATAAAAAAAAGGTTAATGAAACCTCTATATAGAGCCAGTCACAAGCCTGGATAAATGCAGAGTGACCTTCTATTGGGTGACTTAGGGGATCAAATGTACCATTTCATTCATTTGACTCTTAGGTTATTTAGTAGAAATACCACAATGAGAACGCGGACGTGATAGGAAACACCCTTGTAGTACTACACAACACCACGAACAAATAAGATCACACCCCAAGGGAAATCACTTTCGGTCTGATGACGTCACTTACCGTGACGTCACCTTTGGTCAAGTCACATCCAGTTGCCATGCTACTTCCGGTCATGCGCAATGATACATTTTGCACTAACACTGTAGTAAAAAAAGAGCAGGAAAATGACGTCACTTCCTGTGACGTCATTTCCGATCACGTGACTTCCGGTCATGTCACATCCATTAGCCATGCTACTTTCGGTCATGCGCAATGGTACATTTCGTACAACTACTATAGTAAGAAAAAAAACGCGGGGATGCACTTCCGGTCATGCGCAGAACATACTTCCGATTATGGCGTCATTTCCGGTCAGGGCTGCTTCTGGTGACGTCACTGACGCAATGACCGCTCCTCTTTGCTCCACCCGAAATATACCTTGAGCTCTACCGTTATACTACTTTGATATTTGGATTTCGAGGGGGTGAAGAACCCTTTAAATAACCCATGAAAAAATATCGAAGGACGGCAAAGTTCTTACCCGCTTTTGGATTTAACAAAGGTATTGCCAAGATCTTTAACTGACTGAAGTGCCTAGGTGGGATAATGCACCTCAATCCCACAGCAGGGTGTTGAAGACCAACTTTGATATTTTGATACGAGGGGGGGGAGTGCCCCCATTAATAGACCATAAAAATATCGAAGGACGGCAAAGTTCTTGTCCGCTTTTAGCTTAGACAAAGGTATTGCCAAGGTCTTTAACTGACTTAAGTGGCTAGGTGGGATAATGCACCTCAATCCCACAGCAGGGTGTTAAAGACCAACTTTGGTATTTTGATAAGAGGGGGGGAGTGCCCCCATTAATAGGCCATACAAATATCGAAGGACGGCAAAGTTATTTCCCACTTTTGGCTTAGACAAATGTATGGCCAAGGTCTTTAACTGACTTAAGTGCCTAGGTGGGATAATCCACCTCAAGACCACAGCAGGGTGTTAAAGACCAACTTTGATATTTAGATTTTTTTGGGGAGGTGCCCCCATTAATTGGCGATAAAAATATCAAAGGACGGCAAAGTTCTTTCCCACTTTTGGGGTAGACAAAGGTATTGCCAAGGTCTTTAACTGATTTAAGTGCATAGGTGGGATAATGCACCTGAAAACCACAGCAGGGTGTTAAAAACCAACTGTGATATTTTGATTGGGGGAGAGTGCCCCCATTAATAGGCCATAAAAATATGGAAGGAGGGCAAAGTTCTTTTCCACTTTTGGCTTAGACAAAGTTATTACCAAGGTCATTAACTGACTTAAGTGCCTAGGTGGGATAATGCACCTCAAGCCCACAGCAGGGTGTTAAAGACCAACTTTCATATTTTGATAGGGTGGGGGTGCTCCCATTAATAGGCCATACAAATATCGAAGTACGCCACAGTTATTTCACACTTTTGGCTTAGAAAATGTATTGCCAAGATCTTTAACTGACTTAAGTGCCTAGGAGGGATAATCCACCTGAAGACCACAGCAGGGTGTTAAAGACCAACTTTGATATTTAGATTTTATTGGGGATGTGCCCCCATTAATTTGAGATAAAAATATCGGAGGACGCCAAGGTTCTTTCCCACTTTTGGGTTGGACAAAGGTATTTCCAAGGTCTTTAACTGATTTAAGTGCAGTGGGATAATGCACCTCAAGCCCGCAACAGGGTGTTAAAGACCAACTTTGATATTTGGATTGGGGGAGGGTGCCCCCATTAATAGGCCATACAAATATCGAAGGACGGAAAAGTTATTTCCCACTTTGGGCTTAGACAAAGGTATTACCAAGGTCTTTAAGTGACTTAAGTGCCTAGTTGGGATAATGTACATCAAGCCCAGAGCAGTGTGTTAAAGACCAACTTTGTTATTTTGATTGGGGGGAGTGCCCCCATTAATAGGCCATACAAATATTGAGGGATGGCAAAGTTATTTTCCACTTTTAGTTTAGACAAAGATATTGCCAAGGTATTTAACTGACATAAGTTCCAAGGTGGGATAATGCACCTCAAGCCCACAACAGTGTGTTAAAGACCAACTTTGATGCCCCCATTAATTGGTCATAAAAATATCGAAGGACGGCAAAGTTCTTACCTACTTTTTTTGGCATAAACAACGGGATTACCAAGGTCTTTAACTGACTTAAGTGCCTAGGTGGGATAATCCACATCAAGACCACAGCAGGCTGTAAAAGACCAACTTTGATATTTGGATTTTTTTGGGGAGCTGCCCCCATTAATTGGAGATAACAATATCGAAGGACTGCAAAGTTCTTTCCCACTTTTGGCTTAGACAAAGGTATTGCCAAGGTCTTTAACTGACTTAAGTGCCTAGGTGGGATAATGCACCTCAAGCCCACAGCAGGGTGTTAAAGACCAACTTTGATATTTTGATTGGGGGAGGGTGCCCCCATTAATAGGCCATACAAATATGGAAGGACGAAAAGTTCTTTCCCACTTTTGGCTTAGACATAGGTATTACCAAGGTCTTTAACTGACTTAAGTGCCTAGTTGGGATAATGTACATCAAGCCCAGAGCAGGGTGTTAAAGACCAAATTTGTTATTTTGATTGGGGGGAGTGCCCCCATTAATAGGCCATACAAATATTGAGGGATGGCAAAGTTATTTTCCACTTTTAGCTTAGAAAAATATATTGCCAAGGTATTTAAGGGGGGGGGGTGTCCCCATTAATTGGTCATACAAATATCGAAGGACGGCAAAGTTCTTACCTACTTTTTTTGGCATAAACAACGGGATTACCAAGGTCTTTAACTTAAGTGCCTAGGTGGGATAATCCACCTCAAGACCACAGCAAGGTGTTAAAGACCAACTTTGATATTTGGATTTGGAGGGGGGGGTGCTCCCATTAATAGGCCATACAAATATCGAAGGACGGCAAAGTTCTTTCCCACTTTTGGCTTAGACAAAGGTATTTCCAAGGTCTTTAACTGCCTTAAGTGCCTAGTTGGGATAATGTACATGAAGCTCAGAGCAAGGTGTTAAAGACCAACTTTGATATTTGGATATTGTTTTGGGCGGGGGGGTGCCCCCATTAATTGGCCATACAAATATCGAAGGACGGCAAAGTTCTTACCTACTTTTGGCATAAACAACGGTTTTACAAAGGTCTTTAACTGACTGAAGTGCCTAGGCGAGATAATGCACCTCAAGTCCACAGCAGGGTGTTAAAGACCAACTTTGATATTTTGATTTTTTTTGGGGGTGCCCACATTAATAGGCCATACAAATATCGAAGGACGGCAAAGTTCTTTCCCACTTTTGGCTTAGACAATTGTATTGCCAAGGTCTTTAACTGACTTAAGTGCCTAGGTGGGATAATGCACCTCAAGCCCACTGCAGGTTGTTAAAGACCAACTTTGATATTTGGATTGTGGGAGGGTGCCCCCATTAATAGGCCATACAAATATCGAAGGACGGAAAAGTTCTTTCCCACTTTTAGCTTAGACAAAGGTATTACCAAGGTCTTTAACTGACTTAAGTGCCTAGTTGGGATAATGTACATCAAGCCCAGAGCAGGGTGTTAAAGACCAACTTTGTTATTTTGATTGGGGGGAGTTCCCCCATTAATAGGCCATAAAAATATTGAGGGATGGCAAAGTTATTTTCCACTTTTAACTTAGACAAAAATATTGCCAAGGTATTTAACTGACATAAGTTCCAAGGCGGGATAATGCACCTCAAGCCCACAGCAGTGTGTTAAAGACCAACTTTGATATTTGGATTTGGGGGGGGGGGTGCCCCCATTAATTGGTCATAAAAATATCGAAGGACGGCAAACTTCTTACCTACCTTTTTTGGCATAAACAACGGGATTACCAAGGTCTTTAACTGACTTAAGTGCCTATGTGGGATAATCCACCTGAAGACCACAGCAGGGTGTTAAAGACCAACTTTGATATTTGGATTTTGGGGGGGGGGTGCTCCCATTTATAGGCCATACAAATATCGAAGGACGTCAAAGTTCTTTCTTACTTTTGGCTTGGACAAAGGTATTGCCATGGTCTTTAACTGACTTAAGTGCCTAGGTGGGATAATCCACCTCAAGACCACATCAGGGTGTTAAAAACCAACTTTGATATTTAGATTTTTTTGGGGAGTTGCCCCCATTAATTGGAGATAAAAATATCGAAGGACGGCAAAGTTCTTTCCCACTTTTGGCTTAGACAAAGGTATTGCCAAGGTCTTTAACTGACTGAAGTGCCTAGGTGGAATAATGCACCTCAATCCCGCAGCAGGGTGTTAAAGACCAACTTTGTTATTTTGATTGGGGGGAGTGCCCCCATTAATAGGCCATAAAAATATTGAGGGAGGGCAAAGTTATTTTCCACTTTTAACTTAGACAAATATATTGCCAAGGTATTTAACTGACATAAGTTCCAAGGTGGGATAATGCACTTCAAGCCCACAGCAGTGTGTTAAAGACCAACTTTGATATTTGGATTTGGGGGGGGGGTGCTCCCATTAATAGGCCATAAAAATATCGAAGGACGACAAAGTTCTTTCTTACTTTTGGCTTAGACAAAGGTATTGCCATGGTCTTTAACTGACTTAAGTGCCTAGGTGGGATAATGCACCTCAAGACCACATCAGGGTGTTAAAAATCAACTTTGATATTTTGATTTTTTTGGGGAGTTGTCCCCATTAATTGGAGATAAAAATATCGAAGGTCGGCAAAGTTCTTTCTTACTTTTGGCTTAGACAAAGGTATTGCCAAGGTCTTTAACTGACTTAAGTGGCTAGGTGGAATAATGCACCTCAATCCCGCAGCAGGGTGTTAAAGACCAACTTTGATATTTGGATTGGGGGAGGGTGCCCCATTAATAGGCCATACAAATATCGAAGGACGCAAAAGTTCTTTCCCACCTTTGGCTTAGACAAAGGTATTACCAAGGTCTTTAACTGACTTAAGTGCCTAGTTGGGATAATGTACATCAAGCCCAGAGCAGGGTGTTAAAGACCAACTTTGTTATTTTGATTGGGGGGAGTGCCGCCATTAATAGGCCATAAAAATATTGAGGGATGGCAAAGTTATTTTCCACTTTTAACTTTGACAAAGATATTGCCAAGGTATTTAACTGACATAAGTTCCAAGGTGGGATAATGCACCTCAAGCCCACAGCAGTGTGTTAAAGACCAACTTTGATATTTGGATTTGGGGGGGGGTGCCCCCATTAATTGGTCATAAAAATATCGAAGGGCGGCAAACTTCTTACCTACATTTTTTGGCATAAACAACGGGATTACCAAGGTCTTTAACTGACTTAATTGCCTATGTGGGATAATCCACCTGAAGACCACAGCAGGGTGTTAAAGACCAACTTTGATATTTGGATTTTTTTTTGGGGGGGTGCTCCCTTTAATAGGCCATAAATATATCGAAGGACGGCAAAGTTCTTTCTTACTTTTGGCTTAGACAAAGGTATTGCCATGGTCTTTAACTGACTTAAGTGCCTAGGTGGGATAATCCACCTCAAGACCACATCAGGGTGTTAAAAACCAACTTTGATATTTTGATTTTTTTGGGGAGTTGCCCCCATTAATTGGAGATAAAAATATCGAAGGACGCAAAGTTCTTTCCAACTTTTGGCTTAGACAAAGGTATTGCCAAGGTCTTTAACTGACTTAAGTGGCTAGGTGGGATAATGCACCTCAATCCCGCAGCAGGGTGTTAAAGACCAACTTTGATATTTTGATTGGGGGGGGGAGTGTCCCCATTGATAGGCCATACAAATATTGAAGGATGTCAAAGTTCTTTTCCACTTTTAGCTTAGACAAATATATTGCCAAGGTCTTTAACTGACTTAAGTTCCTAGGTGGGATAATGCACCTCAAGCCCAGAGCAGTGTGTTAAAGACCAACTTTGATATTTGGATTTTTTTTTGGGTGGGGGGGGTGCCCCCATTAATTGGCCATACACATATCGAAGGACGACAAAGTTCTTACCTACTTTTGGCATAGACAACGGTTTTACCAAGGTCTTTAACTGACTGAAGTGCCTAGGCGAGATAATGCACCTCAAGTCCACAGCAGGGTGTTAAATACCAACTTTGATATTTTGATTTTTTTTGGGGGGTGCCCACATTAATAGGCCATACAAATATCGAAGGACGGCAAAGTTCTTTCCCACTTTTGGCTTAGACAAATGTGTTGCCAAGGTCTTTAACTGACCTAAGTGCCTAGGTGGGATAATGCACCTCAAGCCCACAGCAGGGTGTTAAAAACCAACTTTGATATTTTGATACGAGGGGGGGGAGTGCCCCAATTAATAGCCAAAAAAATATCGAAGGACGGCAAAGTTCTTTCCCACTTTTGGCTTAGACAATTGTATTGCCAAGGTCTTTAACTGACTTAAGTGCCTAGGTGGGATAATGCACCTCAAGCCCACAGAAGGTTGTTAAAGACCAACTTTGATATTTGGATTGGGGGAGGGTGCCCCCATTAATAGGCCATAAAAATATCGAAGGACGGAAAAGTTCTATCCCACTTTTGGCTTAGACAAAGGTATTACCAAGGTCTTTAACTGACTTAAGTGCCTAGTTGGGATAATGTACATCAAGCCCAGAGCAGGGTGTTAAAAACCAACTTTGTTATTTTGATTGGGGGGAGTGCCCCCATTAATAGGCCATAAAAATATTGAGGGATGGCAAAGTTATTTTCCACTTTTAACTTAGACAAAGATATTGCCAATGTATTTAACTGACATAAGTTCCAAGGTGGAATAATGCACCTCAAGCCCACAGCAGTGTGTTAAAGACCAACTTTGATGTTTGGATTTGGGGGGGGGGGTGCCCCCATTAATTGGTCATACAAATATCGAAGGACGGCAAAGTTCTTACCTACTTTTTTTGGCATAAACAACGGGATTACCAAGGTCTTTAACTTACTTAAGTGCCTAGGTGGGATAATCCACCTCAAGACCACAGCAGAGTGTTAAAGACCAACTTTGATATTTGGATTTGGGGGGGGGGGTGCTCCCATTAATAGGCCATACAAATATCGAAGGACGGCAAAGTTCTTTCTTACTTTTGTCTTGGACAAAGGTATTGCCATGGTCTTTAACTGACTTAAGTGCCTAGGTGGGATAATCCACCTCAAGACCACATCAGGGTGATAAAAACCAACTTTGATATTTAGATTTTTTTGGGGAGTTGCCCCCATTAATTGGAGATAAAAATATCGAAGGACGGCAAAGTTCTTTCCCACTTTT
>MJUT01053330.1:261029-272818 GCA_002080005.1 Gigantidas platifrons
ACTTTTGGCTTAGACAAATGTATTGCCAAGGTCTTTAACTGACTTAAGTGCCTAGGTGGGATAATGCACCTCAAACCCACAGCAGGGTGTTAAAGACCAACTTTGATATTTTGGTTGTAGGGGAGGGAAGGGTGCCTCCATTAATAGGCCATACAACTATCGAAGGAAGGCAAAGTTCTTTCCCACTTTTGGCTTAGACAAATGTATTGCCAAGGTATTTAACGGACTTAAGTTCCTAGGTCGGATTATGCACCTCAAGCCCACTGCAGGGTGTTAAAGACCAACTTTGATATTTGGATTTGGGGGTGCTCCTATTAATAGGCCATACAAATTTCGAAGGAAGGCAAAGTTCTTACCCACTTTTGGCATACACAACGGTATTACCAAGGTATTTAACTGACTGAAGTGCCTAGGTGGGATAATGCACCTCAAGCCCACAACAGGGTGTTAAATACCAACTTTGATATTATTATTTAGCGGGGAGGGTGCCCCCTTTAATAGGCCATACAAATATCGAAGGACGGCAAATTTCTTTCCCACATTTGGCTTCAACAAATGTATTGCCAAGGTATTTAACTGACTTAAGTTCCTAGGTGGGATAATGCACATCAATCCCACATCAGGGTGTTAAATACCAACTTTGATATTATTATTTGGGAGGGAGGGTGCCCCCATTAATAGGCCATAACAATATCGAAGGAAGGCAAAGTTTTTTCCTACTTTTGGCTTAGACAAATGTATTGCCAAGGTCTTTAACTGACTTAAGTGCCTTGGTGGGATAATGTACCTCAAGCCCACATCAGGGTGTTAAATACCAACTTTGATATGTTGATACGAAGGGGGGAGAGCCCCCATTAATAGGCCATACAAATATCGAAGGACGGCAAAGTTCTTTCCCACTTTTGGCTTAGACAAATGTATTGCCAAGGTCTTTAACTGACTTAAGTGCCTAGGTGGGATAATGCACATCAAGCCCACAGCAGGGTGTTAAAGACCAACTTTGATATTTGGATTTGGGGGTGCTCCTATTAATAGGCCATACAAATAACGAAGAAAGGCAAAGTTCTTACCCACTTTTGGCATAAACAACGGTATTACCAAGGTGTTTAACTGACTGAAGTGCCTAGGTGGGATAATGCACCTCAAGCCCACAACAGGGTGTTAAATACCAACTTTGATATTATTATTTGGGGGGGGGAGGGTGCCCCCATTAATAGGCCATGAAACTATCGAAGGACGGCAAAGTTCTTTCCCACTTTTGGCTAAGACAAATATGTTGCCAAGGTCTTTAACTGACTTAATTGCTTAGGTGGGATAATGCACCTCAAGCCCACAACAGGGTGATAAAGACCAAATTTGATATTTTTATTTGGGGGGAGGGTGCCCCCATTAATAGGCCATGAAACTATCGAAGGACGGCAAAGTTCTTTCCCACTTTTGGCTTACACAAAGGTAGTGCCAAGGTCTTTAACTGACTTAAGTGCCTAGGTGGGATAATGCACATGAATCCCACAGTAGGGTGTTAAAGATCAACTTTGATATTTGGATTGGGGGGGGTGCTCCCATTAAAAGGGCATACAAATTTCGAAGGACGGCAAAGTTCTTTCCCCTTTTGGCTTAGACAAAGGTATTGCCAAGGTCTTTAACTGACTTAAGTGCCTTGGTGGGATAATGCACCTCAAGCCCACAGCAGGGTGTTAAAGACCAACTTTGATATTTTGGTTGTGGGTGGGGGGGGGAAGGGTGCCTCCATTAATAGGCCATAGAACTATCGAAGGACGGCAAAGTTCTTTCCCACTTTTGGCTTAGACAAAGGTATTGCCAAGGTCTTTAACTGACTTAAGTGCCTAGGTCGGATAATGCACCTCAAGCCCACTGCAGGGTGTTAAAGACCAACTTTGATATTTTTATTTGGGGTGGAGGGTGCCCCCATTAATAGGCCATAAAAATATCGAAGGAAGGCAAAGTTCTTACCCACTTTTGGCATAAACAACGGTATTACCAAGGTCTTTAACTGACTGAAGTGCCTTGGTGGGATAATGCACCTCAAGCCCACAGCAGGGTGTTAAAGACCAACTTTGATATTTTGGTTGTGGGTGGGGGGGGAAGGGTGCCTCCATTAATAGGCCATAGAACTATCGAAGGACGGGAAAGTTCTTTCCCACTTTTGGCTTAGACAAATGTGTTGCCATGGTCTTTAACTGACTTAAGTGCTTATGTGGGATAATGCACCTCAAGCCCATAACAGGGTGTTAAAGACCAAATTTGATATTTTGATTTGGGGGAGGGTGCCCCCATTAATAGGCCATAAAACTGTCGAAGGACGGCAAAGTTCTTTCCCACTTTTAGCTTACACAAAGGTATTGCCAAGGTCTTTAACTGACTTAAGTGCCTAGGTGGGATAATGCACAATGCACATGAAGCCCACAGTAGGGTGTTAAAGACCAACTTTGATATTTGGATTGGGGGGGGGGGTGCTCCCATTAAAAGGGCATAAAAATATCGAAGGACGGCAAAGTTCTTTCCCCTTTTGGCTTAGACAAAGGTATTGCCAAGGTCTTTAACTGGCTTAAGTGCCTTGGTGGGATAATACACCTCAAGATCACAGTAGGGTGTTAAAGACCAACTTTGATATTTTGGTTGTGGGTGGGGGGGAGAAGGGTGCCTCCATTAATAGGCCATACAACTATCGAAGGACGGCAAAGTTCTTTCCCACTTTTGGCTTTGACAATTGTATTACCAAGGTCTTTAACTGACTTAAATGCCTAGGTGGGATAATGCACCTCAAGCACACAACAGGGTGTTTAAAACCAAATTTGATATTTTGATTTGGGGGGAGGGTGCCCCCATTAATAGGCCATAAAACTGTCGAAGGACGGCAAAGTTCTTTCCCAGTTTTAGCTTAGACAAAGGTATTGCCAAGGTCTTTAACTGACTTAAGTGCCTAGCTGGGATAATGCACATGAAGCCCACAGTAGGGTGTTAAAGACCAACTTTGATATTTGGATTGGGGGGGGGTGCTACCATTAAAAGGGCATAAAAATATCGAAGGACGGCAAAGTTCTTTCCCACTTTTGGCTTAGACAAAGGTATTGCCAAGGTCTTTAACTGACTTAAGTGCCTAGGTGGGATAATGCACCTCAAGCCCACTGCAGGGTGTTAAAGACCAACTTTGATATTTGGATTTGGGGGTGCTCCCATTAATAGGCCAAAACAATATCGAAGGAAGGCAAAGTTCTTACCCACTTTTGGCATAAACAACGGTATTACCAAGGTCTTAAACTGACTGAAGTGCCTAGGTGGGATAATGCACCTCAAGTCCACAACAGGGTGTTAAAGACCAACTTTGATATTTGGATTGTGGGGGGGGGTGCTCCCATTAAAAGGGCATACAAATATCGAAGGACGACAAAGTTCTTTCCCACTTTTGGCTTATACAAAGGTATTGCCATCGTCTTTAACTGACTTAAGTGCCTAGGTCGGATAATGCACCTCAAGCCCACTGCAGGGTGCTAAAGAACAACTTTGATATTTGGATTTGGGGGTGCTCCCATTAATAGGCCATACAAATATCGAAGGAAGGAAAAGTTCTTACCCACTTTTGGCATAGACAACGGTATTACCAAGGTCTTAAACTGACTGAAGTGCCTAGGTGGGATAATGCACCTCAAGCCCACAACAGGGTGTTAAAGACCAACTTTGATATTTTTATTTGGGGGAGGGTGCCCCCATTAATAGGCCAAACAAATATCGAGGGACGGCAAAGTTCTTCCCCACTTTTGGCTTAGACAAAGATGTTGCCAAGGTCTTTAGCTGACTTAAGTGCTTAGGTGGGATAATGCACCTCAAGCCCACAACAGGGTGTTAAAAACCAAATTTGATATTTTTATTTGGGGGGAGGGTGCCCCCATTAATAGGCCATAAAACTATCGAAGGACGGTAAAGTTCTTTCCCACTTTTGGCTTAGACAAAGGTATTGCCAAGGTCTTTAACTGATTTAAGTGTCTAGGTGGGATAATGCACCTGAAGCCCACAGTAGGGTGTTAAAGACCAACTTTGATATTTTGATACGAAGGGGGGGAGAGTCCCCATTAATAGGCCATAAAAATATCGAAGAACTGCAAAGTTATTTCCTACTTTTGGCTTAGACAAAGGTATTGCCAACGTCTTTAACTGACGTAAGTGCCTAGGTCGGATAATGCACCTCAATCCCACTGCAGGGTGTTAAAGACAAACTTTGATATTTTTACTTGGGGGGAGGGTGACCCCATTAATAGGCCATACAAATATCGAAGGACGGCAAAGTTCTTCCCCACTTTTGGCCTAGACAAATGTGTTGCCAAGGTCTTTAACTGACTTAAGTGCCTTGGTGGGATAATGCACCTCAAGCCCACAGGAGGGTGTTAAATACCAACTTTGATGTTTTGATACGAAGGGGGTTAGAGCCCCCATTAATAGGCCATAAAAATATCGAAGGACGGAAAGGTTCTTTCCCACTTTTGACTTAGACAAAGGTATTACCAAGGTCTTTAACTGACCTAAGTGCCTAGTTGGGATAATGTACATCAAGCCCAGAGCAGGGTGTTAAAGACCAATTTTGTTATTTTGACTGGCGGGGGGGGGGAGTGCCCCCATTAATAGGCCATACAAATATTGAAGGATGGCAATGTTATTTTCCAATTTTGGCTTAGACAAAGATATTGCCAAGGTCTTTAACTGACTTAAGTTCCTAGGTGGGATAATGCACCTCAAGCCCACAACAGGGTGTTAAAAACCAACTTTGATATTTTTATTTGGGGGGGAGGGTGCCCCCATTAATAGGCCATATACATATCGAAGGAAGGCAAAGTTTTTCCCCACTTTTGGCTTAGACAAATGTGTTGCCAAGGTCTTTAACTGACATAAGTACTTAGGTGGGATAATTCACCTCAAGCCCACAACAGGGTGTTAAAGACCAAATTTGATATTTTTATTTGGGTGGAGGGTGTCCCCATTAATAGGCCATAAAACTATCGAAGGACGGCAAAGTTCTTTCACACTTTTGACTTAGACAAAGGTATTGCCAAGGTCTTTAACTGACTTAAGTGCCTAGGTGGGATAATGCACCTGAAGCCCACAGTAGGGTGTTAAAGACCAACTTTGATATTTGGATTGGGGGGGTAGGGTGCTCCCATTAAAAGGGCATAACAATATCGAAGGACGGCAAAGTTATTTCCCCCTTTTGGCTCAGACAAAGGTATTGCCGAGGTCTTTAACTGACATAAGTGCCATGGTGGGATAATGCACCTCAAGCCCACAGCAGGGTGTTAAATACCAACTTTGATATTTTGATTGTGGGGGGGGGTGCCTCCATTAATAGGCCATAAAAATATCGAAGGACGCCAAAGTTCGTTCCCACTTTTGGCTTAGACAAAGGTATTGCATTCGTCTTTAACTGACTTATGTGACTAGGTCGGATAATGCACCTCAAGCCCACTGCAGCGTGTTAAATACCAACTTTGATATTTGGATTTGGGGGTGCTCCCATTAATAGGCCATTCAAATATCAAAGGAAGGCAAAATTCTTACCCACTTTTGGCATAAACAACGGTAGTACCAAGGTCTTTAACTGACTGAAGTGCCTAGGTGGGGTAATGCACCTGAATCCCACAGCAGGGTGTTAAAGACCAACTTTGTTAGTTTGATTGTGGGGGGGGGAGGGTGCCTCCATTAATAGGCCATAAAACTATCGAAGGACGGCAAAGTTCTTTCCCACTTTTGGCTTAGACAAAGGTATTGCCAAGGTATTTAACTGACTTAAGTGCTTAGGTGGGATAATGCACCTCAAGCCCACAAGAGGGTGTTAAAGACCAAATTTGATATTTTTATTTGGGGGGAGGGTGCCGCCATTAATAGGCCATAAAACTATCGAAGGACGGCAAAGTTCTTTCCCACTTTTGGCTTAGACAAAGGTATTGCCAAGGTATTTAACTGACTTAAGTGCCTAGGTGGGGTAATGCACCTGAATCCCACAGCAGGGTGTTAAAAACCAACTTTGATATTTGGATTGGGGGGGGGGCAGGGTGCTCCCATTAAAAGGGCATAAAAATATCGAAGGACGGCAGAGTTCTTTCACCCTTTTTCCTTAGACAAAGGTATTGCCAAGGTTTTTATCTGACTTAAGTGCCTAGGTGGGGTAATGCACCTGAATCCCATAGCAGGGTGTTAAAAACCAACTTTGTTAGTTTGATTGTGGGGGGGGAGGGTGCCTCCATTAATAGGCCATAAAAATATCGAAGGACGGCAAAGTTCTTTCCCACTTTTTGCTTAGACAAAGGTATTGCCAAGGTCATTAACTGACTTAAGTGCCTAGGTGGGGTAATGCACCTGCATCCCACAGCAGGTTGTTAAAGGCCAACTTTGATATTTGGATTGGAGGGGGTGCTCCCATTAAAAGGGCATACACATATCGAAGGACGGCAAAGTTCTTTCCCACTTTTGGCTCGGACAAAGGTATTGCCAAGGTCTTTAACTGACTTAAGTGCCTTGGTGGGATAATGCACCTGAAGCCCACAGTAGGGTGTTAAATACCAACTTTGATATTTGGATTGGGGGGGTAGGGTGCTCCCATTAAAAGGGCATACAAATATAGAAGGACGGCAAAGTTCTTTCCCCCTTTTGGCTTAGACAAAGGTATTGCCAAGGTCTTTAACTGACATAAGTACTTAGGTGGGATAATTCACCTCAAGCCCACAACAGGGTGTTAAAGACCAAATTTGATATTTTTATTTGGGGGGAGGGTGTCCCCATTAATAGGCCATAAAACTATCGAAGGACGGCAAAGTTCTTTCCCACTTTTGGCTTAGACAAAGGCATTGCCATGGTCTTTAACTGACTTAAGTGCCTAGGTGGGATAATGCACCTGACGCCCACAGTAGGGTGTTAAAGACCAACTTTGATATTTGGATTGGGGGCGGTAGGGTGCTCCCATTAAAAGGGCATAACAATATCGAAGGACGGCAAAGTTATTTCCCCCTTTTAGCTTAGACAAAGGTATTGCCGAGGTCTTTAACTGATTTAAGTGCCATGGTGGGATAATGCACCTCAACCCCACAGCAGGGTGTTAAATACCAACTTTGATATTTTGATTGTGGGGGGGGGGGGTGCCTCCATTAATAGGCCATGAAAATATCGAAGGACGCCAAAGTTCGTTCCCACTTTTGGCTTAGACAAAGGTATTGCCAAGGTCATTAACTGACTTATGTGCCTAGGTGGGGTAATGCACCTGAATCCCACAGCAGGTTGTTAAAGACCAACTTTGATATTTGGATAGGGGGGTGCTCCCATTAAAAGGGCATACAAATATCGAAGGACGGCACAGTTCTTTCCCCCTTTTGGCTTAGACAAAGGTATTGCCGAGGTCTTTAACTGACTTAAGTGCCATGGTGGGATAATGCACCTCAAGCCCACAACAGGGTGTTAAAGACCAACTTTGATATTTTTATTAGGGCGGAGGGTGACCCCATTAATAGGCCATAACAATATCGAAGGACGGCAACGTTCTTCCCCACTTTTGGCTTAGACAAATGTGTTGCCAAGGTCTTTAACTGACTTAAGTGCTTAGGTGGGATAATGCACCTCAAGCCCACAACAGGGTGTTAAAGACCAAATTTGATATTTTTATTTGGGGGAAGGGTGCCCCCATTAATAGGCCATAAAACTATCGAAGGACGGCAAAGTTCTTTCCCATTTTTGGCTTAGACAAAGGCATTGCCATGGTCTTTAACTGACTTAAGTGCCTAGGTGGGATAATGCACCTGAAGCCCACAGTAGGGTGTTAAAGACCAACTTTGATATTTGGATTGGGGGGGTAGGGTGCTCCCATTAAAAGGGCATAACAATATCGAAGGACGGCAAAGTTATTTCCCCCTTTTGGCTTAGACAAAGGTATTACCGAGGTCTTTAACTGACTTAAGTGCCATGGTGGGATAATGCACCTCAACCCCACAGCAGGGTGTTAAATACCAACTTTGATATTTTGATTGTGGGGGGGGGAGGGTGCCTCTATTAATAGGCCATACAAATATCGAAGGACGCCAAAGTTCGTTCCCACTTTTGGCTTAGACAAAGGTATTTCCATTGTCTTTAACTGACTTATGTGACTAGGTCGGATAATGCACCTCAAGCCCACTGCA
Organism: Gigantidas platifrons; assembly: GCA_002080005.1. NCBI lineage: Eukaryota > Metazoa > Mollusca > Bivalvia > Mytilida > Modiolidae > Gigantidas > Gigantidas platifrons. The sequence goes on from MJUT01053330.1 coordinate 269,204, forward strand.
TGGTGTTAAAGACCAACTTTGATATTTGGATTTCGGGGTGCTCCCATTAATAGGCCATTCAAATATCAAAGGAAGGCAAAGTTCTTACCCACTTTTGGCATAAACAACGGTAGTACCAAGGTCTTTAACTGACTGAAGTGCCTAGGTGGGATAATGCACCTCAAACCCACAACAGGGTGTTAAAGACCAACTTTGATATTTTTATTTGGGGTGAGGGTGACCCCATTAATAGGCCATAAAAATATCGAAGGACGGCAAAGGTCTTCCCCACTTTTGGCTTAGACAAATGTGTTGCCAAGGTCTTTAACTGACTTGAGTGCTTAGGTGGGATAATGCACCTCAAGCCCACAACAGGGTGTTAAAGACCAAATTTGATATTTTTATTTGGGGGAAGGGTGCCCCCATTAATAGGCCATACAACTATCGAAGGACGGCAAAGTTCTTTCCCACTTTTGGCTTAGACAAAGGTATTGCCAAGGTATTTAACTGACTTAAGTGCCTAGGTGGTGTAATGTACCTGAATCCCACAACAGGGTGTTAAAGACCAAATTTGATATTTTTATTTGGGGGGAGGGTGCCCCCATTAATAGGCCATACAAATATCGAAGGACGGCAAAGTTCTTTCACACTTTTGGCTCAGACAAAGGTATTGCCAAGGTCTTTAACTGACTTAAGTGCCTTGGTGGGATAATGCACCTCAAGCCCACAGCAGGGTGTTAAATACCAACTTTGATATTTTGATACGAAGGGGGGGGGAGCCGCCATTAAGAGGCCATAACAATATCGAAGGACGGAAAGGTTATTTCCCACTTTTGGCTTAGACAAAGGTATTTCCAAGATCTTTAACTGACCTAAGTGCCTAATTAGGATAATGTACATCAAGCCCAGAGCAGGGTGTTAAAGACCAATTTTGTTATTTTGACTGGTGGGGGGGGAGTGCCCCCATTAATAGGCCATACAAATATCGAAGGACGGCAAAGTTCTTTCCCACTTTTGGCTCAGACAAAGGTATTGCCAAGGTCTTTAACTGACTTAAGTGCTTATGCGGGATAATGCACCTCAAGCCCACAACAGGGTGTTAAAGACCAACTTTGATATTTTTATTTGGGGGGGGGAGGGTGCCCCCATTAATAGGCCATACAACTATCGAAGGACGGCAAAGTTCTTTCCCACTTTTGGCTTAGACAAAGGTATTGCCAAGGTATTTAACTGACTTAAGTGCCTAGTTGGGGTAAAGCACCTGAATCCCACAGCAGGGTGTTAAAGACCAACTTTGATATTTGGATTGGGGGGGGGTGCTCCCATTAAAAGGGCATACAAATATCGAAGGACGGCAAAGTTCTTTCCCACTTTTGGCTCAGACAAAGGTATTGCCAAGGTCTTTAACTGACTTAAGTGCCTTGGTGTGATAATGCACCTCAAGCCCACAACAGGGTGTTAAAGACCAAATTTGATATTTTTATTTGGGGGGAGGGTGTCCCCATTAATAGGCCATACAACTATCGAAAAACGGCAAAGTTCTTTCCCATTTTTGGCTTAGACAAAGGTATTGCCAAGGTCTTTAACTGACTTAAGTGCCTAGGTGGGATAAAGCACCTGAAGCCCACAGTACGGTGTTAAAGACCAACTTTGATATTTGGATTCGGGGGGGGGCAGGGTGCTGCCATTAAAAGGGCATAAAAATATCGAAGGACGGCAGAGTTCTTTCCCCCTTTTGGCTTATACAAAGGTATTGCCAAGGTTTTTATCTGACTTAAGTGCCTTGGTGGGATAATGCACCTCAAGCCCACAGCAGGGTGCTAAATACCAACTTTGATATTTTGATACGAAGGGGGGAGAGCCCCCATTAATAGGCCATTAAAATATCGAAGGACGGCAAAGTTCTTTCACACTTTTGGCTTATACAAAGGTATTGCCAAGGTCTTTAACTGACTTAAGTGCCTAGGTGGGGTAATGCACCTGAATCCCATAGCAGGGTGTTAAAGACCAACTTTGTTATTTTGATTGTGGGGGGTGGGAGGGTGCCTCCATTAATAGGCCATAAAAATATCGAAGGACGGCAAAGTTCTTTCCCACTTTTGGCTTAGACAAAGGTATTGCCATCGTCTTTAACTGACTTAAGTGCCTAGGTCGGATAATGCACCTCAAGCCCACTGCAGGGTGTTAAAGACCAACTTTGATATTTGGATTTGGGGGTGCTCCCATTAATAGGCCATACAAATATCAAAGGAAGGCAAAGTTCTTACCCACTTTTGGCATAAACAACGGTAGTACCAAGGTCTTTTACTGACTTAAGTCCCCAGTTGGGATAATGTACATCAAGCCCAGAGCAGAGTGTAAAAGACCAACTCTGTTATTTTGATTGGGGTGTGAGTGCCCCCATTAATAGGCCATAACAATATCGAAGGACGGCACAGTTCTTCACCACTTTTGGCTTAGACAAATGTGTTACCAAGGTCTTTAACTAACTTAAGTGCTTAGGTGGGATAATGCACCTGAAGCCCACAACAGGGTGATAAAGACCAAATTTGATATTTTTATTTTGGGAGAGGGTGCCCCCATTAATAGGCCATAAAAATATCGAAGGACGGAAAAGTCCTTTCCCACTTTTGGCTTAGACAAAGGTATTACCAAGGTCTTTAACTGACTTAAGTGCCTAGTTGGGATAATGTACATCAAGCCCAGAACAGGGTGTTAAAGACCAACTTTGTTATTTTGATAAGGGGGGAGTGCTCCCATTAATAGGCCATAAAAATATCGAAGGAAGGCAAAGTTCTTTCCCACTTTTGGCTTAGACAAAGGTATTACCGTGGTCTTTAACTGCCTTAAGTGCCTAGTTTGGATAATGTACATCAAGCCCAGAGCAGGGTGTTAAAGACCAACTTTGTTATTTTGATGGGGGGGAGTGCCCCCATTAATAGGCCATGACAATATTGAAGGATGGCAAAGTTATTTTCCACTTCTGGCTTAGACAAAGTTATTACTAAGGTCTTTGACTGACTTAAGTGCCTAGTTGGGATAATGTACATCAAGCCCAGAGCAGGGTGTTAAAGACCAACTTTGTTATTTTGATTGGGGGGAGTGCCCCCATTAATAGGCCATGAAAATATTGAAGGATGCCAAAGTTCTTTTCCACTTCTGCCTTAGACAAAGTTATTACTAAGGTCTTTTACTGACTTAAGTGCCTAGTTGAGATAATGTACATCAAGCCCAGAGCAGGGTGTTAAAGACCAACTCTGTTATTTTGATTGGGGGGTGAGTGCCCCCATTAATAGGCCATAACAATATCGAAGGACGGCACAGTTCTTCCCCACTTTTGGCTTAGACAAATATGTTACCAAGGTCTTTAACTGACTTAAGTGCTTAGGTGGGATAATGCACCTGAAGCCCACAACAGGGTGTTAAAGACCAAATTTGATATTTTTATTTTGGGAGAGGGAGCCCCCATTAATAGGCCATAAACATATCGAAGGCCGGAACAGTTCTTTCCCACTTTTGGCTTAGACAAAGGTATTACCAAGGTCTTTAACTGACTTAAGTGCCTAGTTGGGATAATGTACATCAAGCCCAGAGCAGGGTGTTAAAGACCAACTTTGTTATTTTGATTGGGGGGGA
>MJUT01053330.1:274893-288510 GCA_002080005.1 Gigantidas platifrons
GGTGTTAAAGACCAACTTTGTTATTTTGATTGGGGGGGGGGAGTGCCCCCATTAATAGGCCATGAAAATATTGAAGGATGGCAAAGTTCTTTTCCACATCTGGCGTAGACAAAGTTATTACTAAGGTCTTTTACTGACTTAAGTGCCTATGTGGGATTATGTACCTCAAGACCACAGCAGGGTGTTAAAGACCAACTTTGATATTAAAATTTTTTTGGGGGGAGGGTGCCCCCATTAATTGGCCATAAAAATTTCGAAGGACGGCAAAGTTCTTGCACACTTTTGGCATAAACAACGGTATTACCAAGGTCTTTAACTGACTGAAGTGCCTAGGTGGGATAATGTACATCAAGCCCAGAGCAGGGTGTTAAAGACCAACTTTGTTATTTTTACTGGGGGGTGAATGTCCCCATTAATAGGCCATAACAATATTGAAGGATGGCAAAGTTGTTTTCCACTTTTGGCTTAGACAAAGATATTGCCAAGGTCTTAAACTGACTTAAGTGCCTAGTTGGGATAATGTACATCAAGCCCAGAGCAGGGTGTTAAAGACCAATTTTGTTATTTTTATTGAGGGGAGTGCCTCCATTAATAGGCCATAGAAATATTGAAGGATGGCAAAGTTCTTTTCCACTTTTGGCTTAGACAATCATATTGCCAAGGTCTTTAACTGACTTAAGTTCCTAGGTGGGATAATGCACCTCAAACCTACAGCAGGGTGTTAAAGACCAACTTTGATATTTGGATTTTGTTTGGGGGGTGCCCCCATTAATTGGCCATAAAAATATCGAAGGACGGCAAAGTTCTTACACACTTTCGGCATAAACAACGGTATTACCAAGGTCTTTAACTGACTGAAGTGCCTAGGTGTGATAATGTACCTCTAGCCCACAACAGGGTGTTAAAGACCAACTTTGATATTTTTATTTTGGGGAGGGTGCCCCATTAATATGCCATAAAAATAACGAAGGACGTTAAAGTTCTTTCCCACTTTTGGCTTAGACAAAAGTATTGGCAACGTCTTTAACTGACTGAAGTGCCTAGTTGGGATAATGTACATCAAGCCCAGAACAGGGTGTTAAAGACCAATTTTGTTATTTTTATTGGTGGGAGTGCCCCCATTATTAGGCCATACAAATATTGAAGGATGGCAAAGTTCTTTTCCACTTTTGGCTTAGACAAAGATATTGCCAAGGTCTTTAACTGACTTAAGTTCCTAGGTGGGATAATGCACCTCAAGCCCACAGCAGGGTGTTAAAGACCAACTTTGATATTTGGATTTTTTTTGGGGGGTGCCCCCATTAATTGGCCATAAAAATATCGAAGGACGGCAAAGTTCTTACCCACTTTTGGCATAAACAACGGTATTACAAAGGTCTTTAACTGACTGAAGTGCCTAGGTGGGATAATGCACTTCTAGCCCAGAACAGGGTGTTAAAGACCAATTTTGTTATTTTTATTGGGGGGAGTGCCCCCATTATTAGGCCATACAAATATTGAAGGATGGCAAAGTTCTTTTCCACTTTTGGCTTAGACAAAGATATTGCCAAGGTCTTTAACTGACTTAAGTTCCTAGGTGGGATAATGCACCTCAAGCCCACAGCAGGGTGTTAAAGACCAACTTTGATATTTTGATTTTTTTTGGGTGGTGCCCCCATTAATTGGCCATACAAATATCGAAGGACGGCAAAGTTCTTACCCACTTTTGTCATAAACAACGGTATTACAAAGGTATTTAACTGACTGAAGTGCCTAGGTGGGATAATGCACCTCTAGCCCACAACAGGGTGTTAAAGACCAACTTTGATATTTTTATTTGGGGGGAGGGTGCCCACATTAATAGGCCATAAAACTATCGAAGGACGGAAAAGTTCTTTCCCACTTTTGGCTGAGACAAAGGTTTTGCCAAGGTCTTTGACTGACTTAAGGGCCTAGGTGGGATAATGCACCTAAAGCCCACAACAGGGTGTTAAAGACCAACTTTGATATTTTGATACGAAGGGGGGGAGAGCCCCTATTAATAGGCCATAAAAATATCGAAGGACGGAAAAGTTCTTTCCCACTTTTGGCTTAAGCAAAGGTATTACATAGGTCTTTAACTGACCTAAGTGCCTAGTTGGGATAATGTACATCAAGCCCATAGCAGGGTGTTAAAGACCATTTTTTTTTTACTGGGGGGTGAATGTCCCCATTAATAGGCCATAACAATATTGAAGGATGGCAAAGTTCTTTTCCACTTTTGGCTTAGACAATGATATTGCCAAGGTCTTTAACTGACTTAAGTTCCTATGTGGGATTATGCACCTCAAGCCCACAGCAGGGTGTTAAAGACCAACTTTGATATTAAATTTTTTTGGGGGGAGGGTGCCCCCATTAATTGGCCATAACAATTTCGAAGGACGCAAAGTTCTTGCACACTTTCGGCATAAACAACGGTATTACCAAGGTCTTTAACTGACTGAAGTGCCTAGGTGGGATAATGCACCTCAAGCCCACAACAGAGTGTTAAAGACCAAATTTGATATTTTTATTTTTGGGGAGGGTGCCCCCATTAATAGGCTATAAAAATATCGAAAGACGGAAAAGTTCTTTCCCATTTTTGGCTTAGACAAAGATATTACCAAGGTCGTTAACTGACTTAAGTGCCTAGTTGGGATAATGTACATCAAGCCCAGAGCAGGGTGTTAAATACCAACTTTGTTATTTTGATTGGGGGGGGAGTGCCCCCATTAATAGGCCATGAAAATATTGAAGGATGGCAAAGTTCTTTTCCATTTCTGGCTTAGACAAAGTTATTACTAATGTCTTTTACTGACTTAAGTGCCTATGTGGGATTATGCACCTCAAGCCCACAGCAGGGTGTTAAAGACCAACTTTGATATTTAAATTTTTTGGGGGGAGGGTGCCCCCATTAATTGGCCATAACAATTTCGAAGGACGGCAAAGTTCTTTCACACTTTTGGCATAAACAACGGTATTACCAAGGTCTTTAACTGACTGAAGTGCCTAGGTGGGATAATGTACATCAAGCCCAGAGCAGGGTGTTAAAGACCAACTTTGTTATTTTTACTGGGGGGTGAATGTCCCCATTAATAGGCCATAACAATATTGAAGGATGGCAAAGTTCTTTTCCACGTTTGGCTTAGACAAAGATATTGCCAAGGTCTTTAACTGACTTAAGTGCCTAGTTGGGATAATGTACATCAAGCCTAGAGCAGGGTGTTAAAGACCAATTTTGATATTTTTATTTTGGGGAGGGTGCCCCATTAATATGCCATAAAAATAACGAAGGACGTTAAAGTTATTTCCCACTTTTGGCTTAGACAAAAGTATTGGCAACGTCTTTAACTGACTGAAGTGCCTAGTTGGGATAATGTACATCAAGCCCACAACAGGGTGTTAAAGACCAACTTTGTTATTTTGATTGGGGGGGGGGAGTGCCCCCATTAATAGGCCATGAAAATATTGAAGGATGGCAAAGTTCTTTTCCACTTCTGGCTTAGACAAAGTTATTACTAAGGTCTTTTACTGACTTAAGTGCCTATGTGGGATTATGCACCTCAAGCCCACAGCAGGGTGTTAAAGACCAACTTTGATATTTAATTTTTTTTGGGGGGAGGGTGCCCCCATTAATTGGCCATAAAAATTTCGAAGGACGGCAAAGTTCTTGCACACTTTTGGCATAAACAACGGTATTACCAAGGTCTTTAACTGACTGAAGTGCCTAGGTGGGATAATGTACATCAAGCCCAGAGCAGGGTGTTAAAGACCAATTTTGTTATTTTTATTGGGGGGAGTGCCTCCATTAATAGGCCATAGAAATATTGAAGGATGGCAAAGTTCTTTTCCACTTTTGGCTTAGACAAAGATATTGCCAAGGTCTTTAACTGACTTAAGTTCCTAGGTGGGATAATGTACCTCTAGCCCACAACAGGGTGTTAAAGACCAACTTTGATATTTTTATTTTGGGGAGGGTGCTCCATTAATATGCCATAAAAATAACGAAGGACGTTAAAGTTCTTTCCCACTTTTGGCTAAGACAAAAGTATTGGCAACGTCTTTAACTGACTGAAGTGCCTAGTTGGGATAATGTACATCAAGCCCAAAACAGGGTGTTAAAGACCAATTTTGTTATTTTTATTGGGGGGAGTGCCACCATTATTAGGCCATACAAATATTGAACGATGGCAAAGTTCTTTTCCACTTTTGGCTTAGACAAAGATATTGCCAAGGTCTTTAACTGACTTAAGTTCCTAGGTGGGATAATGCACCTCAAGCCCACAGCAGGGTGTTAAAGACCAACTTTGATATTTGGATTTTGTTTGGGGGGTGCCCCCATTAATTGGCCATACAAATATCGAAGGACGGCAAAGTTCTTACACACTTTCGGCATAGACAACGGTATTACCAAGGTCTTTAACTGACTGAAGTGCCTAGGTGGGATAATGTACCTCTAGCCCACAACAGGGTGTTAAAGACCAACTTTGATATTTTTATTTTGGGGAGGGTGCCCCATTAATATGCCATAAAAATAACGAAGGACGTTAAAGTTCTTTCCCACTTTTGGCTAAGACAAAAGTATTGGCAACGTCTTTAACTGACTGAAGTGCCTAGTTGGGATAATGTACATCAAGCCCAAAACAGGGTGTTAAAGACCAATTTTGTTATTTTTATTGGGGGGAGTGCCCCCATTATTAGGCCATACAAATATTGAAGGATGGCAAAGTTCTTTTCCACTTTTGGCTTAGACAAAGATATTGCCAAGGTCTTTAACTGACTTAAGTTCCTAGGTGGGATAATGCACCTCAAGCCCACAGCAGGGTGTTAAAGACCAACTTTGATATTTGGATTTTTTTTTGGGGGTGCCCCCATTAATTGGCCATCAAAATATCGAAGGACGGCAAAGTTCTTACCCACTTTTGGCATAAACAACGGTATTACAAAGGTCTTTAACTGACTGAAGTGCCTAGGTGGGATAATGCACCTCTAGCCAAGAACAGGGTGTTAAAGACCAATTTTGTTATTTTTATTGGGGGGAGTGCCCCAATTATTAGGCCATACAAATATTGAAGGATGGCAAAGTTATTTTCCACTTTTGGCTTAGACAAAGATATTGCCAAGGTCTTTAACTGACTTAAGTTCCTAGGTGGGATAATGCACCTCAAGCCCACAGCAGGGTGTTAAAGACCAACTTTGATATTTGGATTTTTTTTGGGGGGTGCCCCCATTAATTGGCCATAAAAATATCGAAGGACGGCAAAGTTCTTACCCACTTTTGGCATAAACAACGGTATTACAAAGGTATTTAACTGACTGAAGTGCCTAGGTGGAATAATGCACCTCTAGCCCACAACAAGGTGTTAAAGACCAACTTTGATATTTTTATTTGGGGGGGGGAGGGTTCCCCCATTAATAGGCCATACAAATTTCGAAGGACGGAAAAGTTCTTTCCCACTTTTGGCTTAGACAAAGGTATTGCCAAGGTCTTTGACTGACTTAAGGGCCTAGGTGGGTTAATGCACCTAAAGCCCACAACAGGGTGTTAAAGACCAACTTTGATATTTTGATACGAAGGGTGGGAGAGCCCCTATTAATAGGCCATAAAAATATCGAAGGACGGAAAAGTTCTTTCCCACTTTTGGCTTAAGCAAAGGTATTACATAGGTCTCTAACTGACCTAAGTGCCTAGTTGGGATAATGTACATCAAGCCCATAGCAGGGTGTTAAAGACCTTTTTTTTTTTACTGGGTGGTGAATGGCCCCATTAATAGGCCATAACAATATTGAAGGATGGCAAAGTTCTTTTCCACTTTTGGCTTAGACAATGATATTGCCAAGGTCTTTAACGGACTTAAGTTCCTATGTGGGATTATGCACCTCAAGCCCACAGCAGGGTGTTAAAGACCAACTTTGATATTTAAATTTTTTGGGGGGAGGGTGCCCCCATTAATTGGCCATAACAATTTCGAAGGACGGCAAAGTTCTTGCACACTTTCAGCATAAACAACGGTATTACCAAGGTCTTTAACTGACTGAAGTGCTTAGGTGGGATAATGCACCTCAAGCCCACAACAGGGTGTTAAAGACCAAATTTTATATTTTTATTTTTGGGGAGGGTGCCCCCATTAATAGGCCATAACAATATCGAAAGACGGAAAAGTTCTTTCCCACTTTTGGCTTAGACAAAGGTATTACCAAGGTCTTTAACTGACTTAAGTGCCTAGTTGGGATAATGTACATCAAGCCCAGAGCAGGGTGTTAAAGACCAACTTTGTTATTTTGATTGGGGGGGGAGTGCCCCCATTAATAGGCCATGAAAATATTGAAGGATGGCAAAGTTCTTTTCCACTTCTGGCTTAGACAAAGTTATTACTAAGGTCTTTTACTGACTTTAGTGCCTATGTGGGATTATGCACCTCAAGCCCACAGCAGGGTGTTAAAGACCAACTTTGATATTTAAATTTTTTGGGGGGAGGGTGCCCCCATTAATTGGCCATAAAAATATCGAAGGACGGCAAAGTTCTTACACACTTTCGGCATAAACAACGGTATTACCAAGGTCTTTAACTGACTGAAGTGCCTAGGTGGGATAATGTACCTCTAGCCCACAACAGGGTGTTAAAGACCAACTTTGATATTTTTATTTTGGGGAGGGTGCCCCATTAATATGCCATAAAAATAACGAAGGACGTTAAAGTTATTTCCCACTTTTGGCTTAGACAAAAGTATTGGCAACGTGTTTAACTGACTGAAGTGCCTAGTTGGGATAATGTACATCAAGCCCAGAACAGGGTGTTAAAGACCAATTTTGTTATTTTTATTTGGGGGAGTGCCCCCATTATTAGGCCATACAAATATTGAAGGATGGCAAAGTTCTTTTCCACTTTTGGCTTAGACAAAGATATTGCCAAGGTCTTTAACTGACTTAAGTTCCTAGGTGGGATAATGCACCTCTAGCCCACAACAGGGTGTTAAAGACCAACTTTGATATTTTTATTTGGGGGGAGGGTGCCCCCATTAATAGGCCATAAAAATAACTAAGGACGGTAAAGTTCTTTCCCACTTTTGGCTTAGACAAAGGTATTGCCAACGTCTTTAACTGACTTAAGTGCCTGGGTGGGATGATGCACATCAAGCCCACAGCAGGGTGTTAAAGACCAACTTTGATATTTTTATTTTGGGGGGAGGGTGCCCCTATTAAAAGGCCATACAAATATCGTAGAACGGCAAAGTTCTTTCCCACTTTTGGCTTAGACAAATGTATTGCCAAGGTCTTTAACTGACTTAAGTTCATAGATGGGATAATGCACCTCAAGCCCACAGCAGGGTGTTAAAGACCAACTTTGATATTTTGATTTTTTTTGGGGAGGTGCCCCCATTAATTGGCGATAAAATATCGGAAGACGGCAAAGTTCTTTCCCACTTTTGGGTTGGACAAAGGTATTGCCAAGGTCTTTTACTGACTTAAGTGCCTAGGTGGGACAATCCACCTCAAGACCACAGCAGGGTGTTAAAGACCAAATTTGATATTTGTATTTGGGGGGAGGGTGCCCCCATTAATAGGCCATAAAAATAACGAAGGACGGTAAAGTTATTTCCCACTTTTGGCTTAGACAAAGGTATTGCCAACGTCTTTAACTGACTTAAGTGCCTGGGTGGGATAATGCACATCAAGCCCACAGCAGGGTGTTAAAGACCAACTTTGATATTTGTATTTGTTTTCTGGGGTGCCCCCATTAATAGCCTATACAAATTTCGAAGGACGGCAAAGTTCTTTCTCACTTTTGGCATAAACAACGGTATTACCAAGGTCTTTAACTGACTGAAGTGCCTAGTTGGGATATTGTACATCAAGCCCAGAGCAGGGTGTTAAAGACCAATTTAGTTATTTTTATTTGGGGGGGGAGTGCCCCCATCAATAGGCCATAAAAATATTGAAGGATGGCAAAATTCTTTTCCACTTTTGGGTTAGACAAAGATATTGGCAAGGTTTTTAACTGACTTAAGTTCATAGATAGGATAATGCACCTCAAGCCCACAGCAGGGTGTTAAAGACCAACTTTGATATTTTGATTTTTTTTGGGGGGTGTCCCCATTAATTGGCCATAAAAATATCGAAGGACGGCAAAGTTCTTACACACTTTTGGCATAGACAACGGTATTACCAAGGTCTTTAACTGACTGAAGTGCCTAGGTGGGATAATGCCCCGCAAGCACACAACATGGTGTTAAAGACCAACTTTGATATTTTGATTGGGGGTGGGTGCCCCCATTAATAGGGCATAAAAATATCGAAGGACGGAAAAGTTCTTTTCCACTTTTGGCCTAGACAAAGGTGTTACCAAGGTCTTTAACTGACTTAAGTCCCTAGGTGGGATAATGTACATCAAGCCCCCATCAGGGTGTTAAAGACCAACTTTGATATTTTGATTGTGTGGGGGGAAGAATGCCTCCATTAATTGGCCATAAAAATATCGAAGACGGCAAAGTTCTTTCCCACTTTTGGCATAAACAACGGTATTACCAAGGTCTTTAACTGACTGAAGTGCCTAGGTCGGATAAGGCACCTCAAGACCACAACAGGGTGTTAAAGACCAACTTTGATATTTTGATTTGGAGGGTGCTCCCATTAATAAGCCATACAAATATCGAAGGATGGCAAAGTTCTTACCCACTTTTGGCATAGACAACGGTATTACCAAGGTCTTTAACTGACTGAAGTGCCTAGGTCGGATAAGGCACCTCAAGACCACAACAGGGTGTTAAAGACCAACTTTGATATTTTTATTTGGGGATGGGTGCCCCCATTAATAGGCCATACAAATATCGAAGGACGGCAAAGTTCTTCCCCACTTTTGGCTTAGATAAATGTGTTGCCAAGGTCTTTAACTGACTTAAGTGCTTAGGTGGGATAATGCACATCAAGCCCTCAACAGGGTGTTAAAAACCAAATTTAATATTTTTATTTGGGTGGAGGGTGCCCCCATTAATAGGCCATAACAATATCGAAGGACGGCAAAGTTCATTCCCACTTTTGGCTTAGACAAAGGTATTGCCAAGGTCTTTAACTGACTTAAGTGCCTAGGTGGGATACTCCACCTCAAGACCACAGCAGGGTGTTAAAAACCAACTTTGATATTTTTATTGGGGGAGGGTGCCCCCATTAATAGGCCATAAAAATATTGGAGGAAGGCAAAGTTATTTTCCACTTTTGGCTTAGACAAAGTTAATACTAAGGTCTTTGACTGACTTAAGTACCTAGGTGGGATAATGCACCTCGAGCCCACAGCAGGGTGTTAAAGACCAACTTTGATATTTTTATTTTGGGGGAGGGTGCCCCAATAATAGGCCATACAAATATCGAAGGACGGCAAAGTTCTTTCCCACTTTTCGCTTAGACAAATGTGTTGCCAAGGTCTTTAACTGACTTAAGTACTTATGTGGGATAATGCACCTCAAGCCCACAACAGGGTGTTACAAACCAAATTTGATATTTTTATTTGGGTGGAGGGTGCCCCCATTAATAGGCCATAAAAATACCGAAGGACGACAAAGTTCATTCCCATTTTGGCTTAGACAAAGGTATTGCCAAGGTCTTTAACTGACTTAAGTGTTTATATGGGATAAAGAACCTCAAGCCCACAGCAGGGTGTTAAAGACCAACTTTGATATTTGTATTATTTTTGGGGGGTGCCCCCATTAATAGGCTATAAAATTATCGAAGGACGGCAAAGTTCTTTCCCACTTTTGACTTAGACATCTGTATTGCCAAGGTCTTTAACTGATTTAAGTGCCTAGGTGGAATAATGCACCTCAAGCCCACAGCAGGGTGTTAAAGACCAACTTTGATATTTTGATTGTGGGGGGGAAGGGTGCCTCCATTAATAGGCCATAAAAATATCGAAGGACGGCAAAGTTCTTCCCCACTTTTCGCTTAGACAAATGTGTTGCCAAGGTCTTTAACTGACTTAAGTGCTTAGGTGGTATAATGCACCTCAAGCCCACAACAGGGTGTTAAAGACCAAATTTGATATTTGTATTTGGGTGGAGGGTGCCCCCATTAATAGGCCATAAAATATCGAAAGACGACAAAGTTCTTTCCCACTGTTGGCTTAGACAAATGTATTGTCAAGGTCTTTAACTGACATAAGTGCCTAGGTGGGATAATGCACCTCAATTCCACAGCAGGGTGTTAAAGACCAACTTTGATATTTTGATTGTGGGAGGGTGCCCCTATTAATAGGCCATAAAAATATCGAAGGACGGAAAAGTTCTTTCCCACTTTTGGCTTACACAAAGGTATTACCAAGGTCTTTAACTGACTTAAGTACCTAGTTGGTATAATGTACATCAAGCCCAGAGCAGGGTGTTAAAGACCAACTTTGTTATTTTGATTTGGGGGGTGCTCCCATTAATAGGCCATACAAATATCGAAGGACGTCAAAGTTCTTACCCACTTTTGGGAAAACAACGGTATTACCAAGGTCTTTAACTGACTGAAGTGCCTAGGTGGGATAAGGCACCTCAAGCCCACAACAGGGTGTTAAAGACCAACTTTGATATTTTTATATGGGGGGGAAGGGTGCCCCCATTAATAGGCCATACAAATATCGAAGGACGGCAAAGTTCTTTCCCACTTTTGGCTTAGACAAAGGTATTGCCAAGGTCTTTAACTGACGTTAGTGCCTAGGTGGGATAATTCACCTCAAGCCCACAACAGGGTGTTAAAGACCAAATTTGATATTTGTATTTGGGCGGAGGGTGCCCCCATTAATAGGCCATACAAATATCGAAGAACGGCAAAGTTCTTTCCCACTTTTGGCTTAGAAAAAGGTATTGCCAAGGTCTTTAACTGACTTAAGTGCCTAGGTGGGATAATGCACCTCAAGTCCACAGCAGGGTGTTAAATACCAACTTTGATATTTTGATACCAAGCGGGGAGTGCCCCCATTAATAGGCCATACAAATATCGAAGGACGGCAAAGTTATTTCCCACTTTTGGCTTAGACAAATGTATTGCCATGGTCTTTAACTGACTTAAGTGCCAAGGTGGGATAATCCACCTCAAGACCACAGCAGGGTGTTAAAGACCAACTTTGATATTTTGATTTTTTTGGGGAGGTGCCCCCATTAATTGGCGATACAAATATCGGAAGACGGCAAAGTTCTTTCCCACTTTTGGGTTGGACAAAGGTATTGCCAAGGTCTTTAACTGATTTAAGTGCATAGGTGGGATAATGCACCTCAAGCCCACATCAGAGTGTTAAAGACCAACTTTGATATTTTGATTGGGGGAGGGTGCCCCCATTAATAGGCCATACAAATATCGAAGAATGGCAAAGTTATTTTCCACTTTTGGCTTAGACAAAGTTATCACTAAGGTTTTTGACTGACTTAAGTGCCTAGGTGGGATAATGCACATCGAGCCCACAGCAGGGTGTTAAAGACCAACTTTGATATTTTTATTTTGGGGAGGGTGCCCCAATAATAGGCCATACAAATATCGAAGGACGGCAAAGTTCTTTCCCACTTTTGGTTTAGACAAATGTGTTGCCAATGACTTTAACTGACATAAGTACTTATGTGGGATAATGCACCTCAAGCCTACAACAGGGTGTTAAAGACCTACTTTGATATTTTTATTTGGGGGAGAGGGTGCCCCCATTAATAGGCCATAACAATATCGAAGGACAGCACTGTTCTTTCCCACTTTTGGCTTAGACAAAGGTATTGCCAAGGTCTTTAACTGACTTAAGTGCTTAGATGGGATAATGAACCTCAAGCCCACAGCAGGGTGTTAAAGACCAACTTTGATATTTGTATTATTTTTGGGGGGTGCCCCCATTAATAGGCTATAAAAATATCGAAGGACGGCAAAGTTCTTTCCCACTTTTGGCTTAGACAAATGTATTGCCAAGGTCTTTAACTGACTTAAGTGCCTAGGTGGGATAATGCACCTGAAGCCCACAGCAGGGTGTTAAAGACCAACTTTGATATGTTGATTGGAGGGGGTGAAGGGTGCCTCCATTAATAGGCCATATAAATATCGAAGGACGGCAAAGTTCTTCCCCACTTTTGGCTTAGAGAAATATGTTGCCAAGGTCTTTAACTGACTTAAGTGCTTAGGTGGTGTAATGCACCTCCAGTCCACAACAGGGTGTTAAAGACCAAATTTGATATTTTTATTTGGGGGAAGGGTGCCTCCATTAATAGGCCATAAGAATATCGAAGGACGGCAAAGTTCTTTCCCACTTTTGGCTTAGACAAAGGTATTGCCAAGGTCTTTAACTGATTTAAGTACCTAGTTGGTATAATGTACATCAAGCCCAGAGCAGGGTGTTAAAGACCAACTTTGTTATTTTGATTTGGGGGGTGCTCCCATTAATAGGCCATAAAAATATCGAAGGACGGCAAAGTTCTTACCCACTTTTGGCAAAAACAACAGTATTACCAAGGTCTTTTACTGACTTAAGTGCCTAGTTGGGATAATGTACATAAAGCCCAGAGCAGGGTGTTAAAGACCAACTTTGTTATTTAGATTGGAGGGGGAGTGCCCCCATTAATAGGCCATAAAAATATTGAAGGATGGCAAAGTTATTTTCCACTTTTGGCTTAGACAAAGTTATCACTAAGGTCTTTGACTGACTTAAGTGCCTAGGTGGGATATTGCACCTCGAGCCCACAGCAGGGTGTTAAAGACCAACTTTGATATTTTTATTTTGTGGAGGGTGCCCCAATAATAGGCCATACAAATATCGAAGGACGGCAAAGTTCTTTCCCACTTTTGGCTTAGACAAATGTGTTGCCAAGGTCTTTAACTGACATAAGTACTTATGTGGGATAATGCACCTCTAGACCACAACAGGGTGTTAAAGACCTACTTTGATATTTTTATTTGGGGGAAGGGTGCCTCCATTAATAGGCCATAGATATATCGAAGGACGGCAAAGTTCTTCCCCACTTTTGGCTTAGACAAATATGTTGCCAAGGTCTTTAACTGACTTAAGTGCTTAGGTGGTATATTGCACCTCCAGTCCACAACAGGGTGTTAAAGACCAAATTTGATATTTTTATTTGGGGGAAGGGTGCCTCCATTAATAGGCCATAAGAATATCGAAGGACGGCAAAGTTCTTTCCCACTTTTGGCTTGGACAAAGGTATTGCCATCGTATTTAACTGACTTAAGTGCCCAGGTGGGATAATGCATCTCAAGCCCACAGCAGGTTGTTAAAGACCAACTTTGATATTTGTATTTTTTTTGGGGGGTGCCCCCATTAATAGGTTATAACAATATCGAAGGACGGCAAAGTTCTTTCCCACTTTTGGCTTAGACAGAGGTATTGCCATCGTCTTTAACTGACTTAAGTGCCTAGGTGGGATAATGCACCTCAATCCCACAGCAGGTTGTTAAAGACCAACTTTGATATTTCGATTTGGGGGGTGCTCCCATTAATAGGCCATAAAAATATCGAAGGACGGGAAAGTTCTTACCCACTTTTGGCAAAAACAACGGTATTACCAAGGTCTTTAACTGACTGAAGTGCCTAGGTGGGATAAGGCACCTCAAGCCCACAACAGGGTGTTAAAGACCAACTTTGATATTTTTATTTGGGGGGA
>MJUT01053330.1:318247-370739 GCA_002080005.1 Gigantidas platifrons
TTTTTTTGGTAATTCTGGTCAGTTTTCCTTTTTTAATGTGTTGTTTAATGAAAAACACTCCATAAATTCCCAAAACTTACCATTTTTGCAGTTTTTTGTGGTCATGCAATGATTTCAAACGGAAATTTCAGAATATTTTGCTGAATTTAACAGACGAATTTGTGTAAGCGCATGAGCCGTAGTTAGCAATGATCGGCAAATATTAATTTTTCTTTAAAAAAATCATATCATTTAAAAAATATATGTTTTGACTTGTTTAAAATACAACCCTAACCCTACAATTATTCCCATTCTAATGGAATATTGAACATAAAAATGCATTATAGGATTAAACACTGTTTTCTAAGGAAATTATCTATGTATAAACTCCGGCAACTCACTCACAAACTGAATAAAGTCCAAAGGATTTTATGTAAAGTTTGTGAGTGAGCTGCCGGAGTTTATACATACATAATTTCCTAAAAACACAGTGTTTAATCCTTATAATTCTTATTATTGGATATTGTGTTTCTTTTCTACGCTAAATACTATTAAAGAAATACCCAAGGAGAGTCTCAAACAATGGACATACAATATACATGAAAAATCCGCGAAATGTTATTGACGACTTTGGAACATAACCGACATGACGTCATTGGCGTCATATGAAGACTTCCAGTTTGAAACGTAAAGATTAGACGTTATTTTGCTTCGTGTACGCTTCAAGTTTGATACAATTTAACTAAAATAAGTGTTCAAGGTAAGCTTTTTAAATATTTTTGTGTATTGTTGTAAATATGACATGTAGAATTTCACATTTTCAAGATGGCAGATCCTTGTTAGTATCGTTGCTCGTAGATTTATACGCATGACCGGGGGTAAAAGTAATCTGGTAAACAGAAATATCGATTTATAAATTTCTTTTGAATGACGTTGAATAAGTGACGATATCCAATCGGATTACGAGTTATTGATAAATTCTAGTAAGAATAGAATTATTCTTGCATATCCCGAGGTAGAAAAATCACATAAATTAAAATTCCGCGAAATGTTGTTGACGACTTTGGCCTATGAATAACATGACGTCATGACTTTGATAGCGAGATGTTATTCTATTTAATTTAACAATGTAAGCACCTTTTATTGTCTTTTGTTACTTAAATACGATTTTTAGAAGTTCATGATATCATTTTAGTTTTAAAATTATTTATTGGAGACTTTTTATTTTATTTTTGGCATTCTCTCCGTGACATGCCAACTTTTATCAACTTCCGGACGAAAAGATCTCAATCTCATCATTAGGCAGCTGTGTGTTGAATGCGCATGCCCATGTTGCTGTAGAGCTCTCTGTGCTCGCTATTATACATTTATAAGATATCGGGCAATGTTTATTTGTATTTGGCAAACGATACAGTAGCAAGGGCAGATAATTACATTGCCGAATACCTCATGTTGTTTTCGCGACGTCGCAGTAACGACATTGTAGGGTAATTTGGCGCCGAAATTTACGATATCTAGGTTTGTCATGAAAAATGCACGGTTTTTGTTCTGTAGCTAGAAAACAAGCACATGTACCCCCTTACTTTTTGTTAAAATTCTAAATAAACTAATTGCGAGAATATCATGACAAAATATTTAGAAAATATCAATTGGCATGTTTTGTCTACATGCAAATTTATTCATGAACAAACCACTAAATAATCCATATTCCACAAATAAGTAGAATTGTTGGACTACTTAATCTATTATTGACAATGTACATGTTCATCATCTTTGAACAAAATTATCATAGGAAGCTATTGCAAAAAAACGGATGCAATTATCTTTTACCGTTTTGAAATTGTGATATTTTCTTTAACGTTATACAACTCCGTATTTTAAAATTTATGTCAAAAAATGGTCGAAATTCGATCGTAAATATATCGAAAA
Source organism: Gigantidas platifrons (assembly GCA_002080005.1). NCBI lineage: Eukaryota > Metazoa > Mollusca > Bivalvia > Mytilida > Modiolidae > Gigantidas > Gigantidas platifrons. The sequence goes on from MJUT01053330.1 coordinate 320,156, forward strand.
CTAAGGGAATACGATACAGTAGGAATTACCAAATGATTTTTCCATGCAAATTCGTGATTTGGTCAATTTCGACATGCTCTTTCCAAATATGCAAAGACAAATATTCCTTCGTGACTTAGTTTTCGAGATATTTACGTCGAGGAATGATTTTCGAAGTTTTTATAATTCATTGTATGATCTCGTTTCGTTTCGTTTCTCAGATTGCATATTCTGTTTCGTTTCTCAATTTACACATTTTGCTTGGTTTTGTCGTTTTTCGTTTTGTTGTGTTTCGTTTTGTTTCGTCATGTTTCGTTTCTGTTTCGTTTCTCACTTTACAAGGACCGTTTATTTGGGAGTTTACGTGTTAAACCGGGAGCGTGGGTATACATAGTTGTGGGCGGAGCAAACATTCAGTTTCTTCATTATTTAGGCCACGGTCATCTCGAGGAGGAAAAATCAATGATACACAGTTTCATAGTTACTTTTGGTGCAAAATATTTGACAGGCATGGTAACTTGTGTTCCTCCCTACGAAACCTTTAGTCTTATTAAAAATAATATTCTTCATCAGTCTAAAACCTACAAAAATCACTTCAAATTTCTGAGGTATGTTACATTGGTCAAGTTGGTCATGTCACATACAGTTTCATAAATATGCTGTTCATATCAACGGAGATTTTTGCTAATAAGCTCCGCCCACAAATATGCTTACCGCAAATTCCCCTTTAAAGCGGGAGCGTGGGTATAAATAGCTGTGGGCGGAACAAACATTCAGTTTCTTCATTATTTTGGCCACGGTCATCTCGAGGAGGAAAAATCAATGATACACAATTTCATAGTTACTTTTGGTGCAAACTATTTGACAGGCATGGTCACTAGTGTTCCTTCCTGCGAAACTTTTAGTCTTATTAAAAATAATATTCTTTATCAGTCTAAAACCTACAAAAATCACTTCAAATTTCTGAGGTATGTGACCTTGGTCACGTTGGTCATGTGACATACAGTTTCATAAATATGATGTTCATATCAACAGAAATTATTGCTGATAAGCTCCTCCCACAAATTTTGGCGTAGGCACTACCGCAAATTCCTCTTTAAGTCTTTAATTTAATCATCGTCATCGCTGGTGTAACTTTCATCAAAATCAATGTTTACATCATTTACCATACTTTCTGATACTGTGATGTCAAAGAAAAATTATGTACAATGAAATGATGAACAAGGTTTACATATTCAAGTTTCATCAAGGGCCCCGGGTGGCTCAATGAGTTAGGTCGCTGGATCTAACAACTCATACAAGCCTATCACCAATACGGCGTGGGTTCGCGCCCGGCTTTGTAAATTACAAAAAAGGGTGCACTCGACTCGCATCCGCAAGTGATAAAGTTTACCAGTTGCATACCCATGGTCGGTGGTTCTCTCCGGGTACTTCGGCTTCCTCCACCACTAAAACTGGTCGCCATGATATAGCTGAAATATTGTTGAAAGTGGCGTTAAACACCAACAATCAAATCAAATCAAGTTTTTTCATAGTGGGACTTAGTTATATCGGCACATTTAGCATGTCAACAGAGGCATGGTTTGTAGCAGTGACCACATGAGAACTTCACAGGATCTGGGTGTAAAGATATATCAACACTTATAACAAGTATGGATTACAGTTTATGATGTCTTTGTTTGAAATCTATAGGTATAGACAATGGAGTTATTCTACTGTGATTTATATGGTAGAACAGCACAACATATAGGTCAAGATTTAGGTCGTTGGTAAAGTTTATATCATATCCATTTATTTTGATTGGTTCTGTCGGGATATGATAGTGATGGTTGACATTATGTAGGTATATCACATTATTTTTTTTTTTAGAATAAAGGTCTTATCCATACGCAATGTCAAAAAGTTACATCGAAAAGGATTCTATATCATTTTATTTTTTGGAAATCGGAGAACCCTTTTAAAAGTATCAACATTTTGAGTTTTCAAAAATTTAGTTACATTTGTGTTACTTTGTGGAATTTTTTTCGAACAAGGATAAAAAGTATATAACTTTTTTCCAGGCAATTGTAGATATTGAATAACACGAACTTGCTGAACTATATATAGTTAATAGATAAATTCACTAGTTAATAATTTCCACTTCAGATAATTCAAAATACGGTAAATTTAAAAATCCAAGTTTTATCCCATTTATAGAAATGTCCACTGCGAAGACGTCTAGATATTGATACAATAGATCCACTTCTTTAATTGAATGACTATAGTAATTTACAAAACAACTATATTGACATTAGTATAATTTAAAAATGTTGTTTTTGCTGACAGAATATTATCATACAAAATACACGGACAACGACGCGTGTATAGCATTTTTCATGACTCACACTCGTTACGTTTTTAACGTACGTTCAGAGTTACTTCCCTTTGAATACGTTTAACCATACGTATAACTACCTCCCTTTGAATATACACATTGAGTTATCCCTGGACATTAGTATGCACAATCACTGTATTGTATTTATATAAATAGATAACAAATCTTGTTAGCACATACAGGTGGTTTTATTTATTTAACGGATAAGAATTTTATCTCATTAGTCTATTAAACCTAATATGATAATAGGTGTTACCTAACTTGGGACGAAGTCCAATAAATTTTTTAAACAATATATCGGGGGCCAAACTCCGGACAGTTTTCGTATCTGCTACCGAACATGGTTCATAACCGGAAGAAGTAAATAAACTTTATTGTACTATTTAGTTTGCACATTTTGTTGTTCATGTGCAATGCTTTATTCACGAAAAAAACCGTCATTAGCTTTATACATCATAAAAATTATAAACATTGTCGGTCATCTTTGTTTATGGTTGTCAAGGACTACTTCACGCTCTATCTCGCGATATTTTGAACAGGTTCCACTTCCCACGAGAGCTGCAACTTGATTTTTTTTTTCTGCATCCTTGTACCCGTTCTTGATTTTATTTATACAATATGTCGTTTTTAGTACTTTGATACTCGTGCCCCTACAAGAGCAATTTTTTTGTCAGCCAAATTTCTGCAAGAATTAATGACAATCGGGAAATAACAAAGGTCTCAATTAATACCATCACACACTTTTACTCAAGGAAAATCAATGACATTTACATGTACTCATACCAATAACAGCATGAATTATGTAAACGACTGACAATACCATACCAAACAGAAGAAGCTACTCCCTCGTCTATCCAAGGAGTCCGAGTTCATTTGCAGTAAAATAAACTCAATGTTTGCGAAAAAGATCATTTAATCAACAAAAACATATCTATCATAAACAAATAGAATTATACAATAGGTTATGCAATAATTGAAAGTTGAATAAATGACAATGGTCTGGAAAGGTGGGGAATAAAACCGCCACCTACAAATACAACTATAATTACATGTACATATAAATTCAACATGCAACAACAAATTGGGTGGAAGTGGGTTGGTATTTAAAATCTCCGACTTAATGTTTTATATTAAAATATAAAATGGCGTCTATCAGCATCCAAAATGCAATTGAAAAGTGACCCAGTAATCACACATGCGGCTAATTATTACGCGCTTGACCGGGATTGGTCAATACAATAATTATTGACCAATCACAATTATTATTGACCCTGATCACGCGATCAGCATGCCGTCCTTGGCAGCATGATCAACAGCAATATGTACTGGAAATTAATCTATAATTAATGAAGAAAAAATTCACAAATTTGATACCAAAAATATTTTTATCTACAATAAAATAACTTTTTTGTCAGCCAAATTTCTGCAAGAATTAATGACAATCGAGAAATAACAAAGGTCTCAATTAATACCATCACACACTTTTACCCAAAGAAAATCAATGACATTTACATGTACTCATACCAATAACAGCATGAATTATGTAAACGACTGACAATACCATACCAAACAGAAGAAGCTACTCCCTCGTCTATCCAAGGAGTCCGAGTTCATTTGCAGTAAAATAAACCCAATGTTTGCGAAAAAGATCATTTAATCAACAAAAACATATCTATCATAAACAAATAGAGTTATACAATAGGTTATGCAATAATTGAAAGTTGAATAAATGACAATGGTCTGCAAAGGTGGGAATAAAACCGCCAAAAATCACCATGATTATCATGGGGATCCCCCACCTTGTGAAAAGAAATCATAAACAAACAAAACAACAATATACATATAATTACACAGTAGAGCAAGCCCTGTTGACCTCTATACATACATAATGTGGTACGACATGGTATTTTCAAATAAGCAGATATGTAGGGTACGCAAAAATGATGAACTAGATAAAGAACACAAAAACAATACAACGTGTATTTATGAAGTAAAAAAGATCAAGTAAGCTCTATTGACCTCTATCTTAATTACAAAATCACAAATTTCAATAAACAACAGCTGATAGAGCAAGCCCTGTTGACCTCTACCAGTCATTGAAAAATCAATACATAGTTTGCAAAAAATTATTTTTGATAGAGCAAGCCCTGTTGACCTCTGTCATAAGGAATTCACACATACATATATGATAAACATAAACAAAGGTTATTAGACAAAATAAAGTGCCTATTAGAAACGCAAACTCTGCTGACCTTTTACTAATTGAACCCTTAGAAATTGTTCATTCTGGTATAATTTTTGACTGCATTGGATTTCCATCTACCCATACTTTGAATAACCGATGAAGAGATCCCTTTTGCTGCTGCACTTGTTGCAGCCCTAATTCTGAAACTATGTCCTTTGTAAACATCAGTGTTTAAACCAATAAATGATAGAAGTGACATAAGAGAGGAACTGAAATAATAGTAAGACACTGGGGTTCCACATGGAAATTGGAACAAAGGACCTGATCTATGTTTTGACACACTCAAATAATTTAACATAGTTGTAACCGGACAAAGCGCATTACTAGCATTTCTTGCTATAGATATAGTTTTTGGCTGCAAGTCACTGTGTTTGTAATAAGTTATAGATAAAGTCATTTCAACTACCACACTGTTCTCATATTCAAAATGAATATCTGAGATTTGTAACACCTTATTTTTACCAATTCCATTTTTCACGGCCATCTCACCAATGCGAAGAAAACAATAAAATGCCAAAGACATCATAGCTCTCAACAACATTTGGTTGTAAGGCCATTGTATTACTATAGGAATAGCTCCCAGCAAATTGGACAATACCCTTTGTAATTGGCAATCTAGTATCACATGAGCTTTTTAGATTTTGTGCACCCTTGATAATCTTCCTAATAAAAAATGAATTAGTGGGATCATCGAAAAAATTTAGTTTATGAACATAACTAATAGCTGAAACATAAGAAGCTATGGTGGATGGCTGATAATTGTGCACAAAAAGAAAAGATATGAAATGTGCAACCATTAAACAGGTCGATGGGAAAATACTTGTACCAGGAAAATGTTGATAACAAATTGTTCGTAAGTTTTCAGCATCCTGATATATGATGTCATTGTTGAAGCAGAGAGTGAGGCTTGTAATAATCGACTTGTTACAGATTCAAGAGATGATCTGGTAACAATACTGGATTTTGATTTAGCCAAGGGGCTATGTGATGTGCCTCCTGAAAAGAGAAACGAGACAACAAGTCACAAACAACGTTCGTCTTTCCTGCAATATGTTTTGCTCTAAAATGGACATTGAAATTCAAAGATGCCAAAACTAGTCGTCGTACTTATTTCATTAAAATTGTGTCTTTTGATGTTGTTTTATTTATGATAGCTTCTACTGCCTGATTGTCTGTCAAAAATAATATTTTATGGTTAGCTAAAGTATGTCCCCAAATTTCCATTGCCAACACTATGGGAAATAACTCTTTCACTGTTATATTTAAATCTTTCATTTCAGGAGGTCATTTACCGGCAAACCATTTAGTGCCAAAAACAGCTGCATACCCGCAATCAGCAGCATCAGAATACAGTCTTAATGAATCTGATGAAATCCAGTTTTTAAAAAGAAAACAAGATTTTCCATTAAATTTATAAATGAACTCATGCCATGTCCTTAAATCTGCCCTAGCTTCTGCATTAAGAGTTATTCGGTAATGAGGACATGTATTGCCAACAATCAAATCAAACTGCCTTCTCAAAAATGCTCGACCAGGAATGATGACACTGCATGCAAAATTTAACAAATCTAAAAGAGACTGCAGTTCACGCAGAGTAACTTTTCTCTTTACTTTAAATTCGTTTAGCAATAATAGGATTTTTTCAACTGTATCTCCTGGTAAACAGGCTACCATAGCTTTTTAATCAATTTCAATTCCATAAATAGTGATGCTTGTAGTTGGCCTTTGTGTTTTTTCTGATTTTATAGGAACACCTAAAGTATCTGCCAGTGCCAAAAATGTATTCAATGCCACAGAGCATTCATTTGAATTGGCTTTCCCCACAAAGACAAAATCATCAAGTAAATGTGAAATTCCTTTTATACCAAATGTCTTAAATAAAATCCACTCAAGGCTGTTGAACAATTTTCAAACAGTTGACAAGATGCCGAGGCCCCCATAGGCAATGCTGCGTCATGGTAAAATTGGCCATTCCAATGAAAACCCAATAAATGGCATTCAGATGGATGTATTGGAATGAGGAGGAATGCATCTTGTATATCAGCTTTGCTCATTAAACTATTGTAACCATACTCTTGTGCAAGATTAATAACAGTTTCAATATTTTGATATGACACAGCTGTAAATTCAGGTGGTGTTCAAGAGTTAACAGAGTCCCCTTTTGGAAATGAAAGGTCATGAATTAGACGAAAAGAACCACTTTCTTTTTTTGGCACCAGACCTAAAGGAGGACAAATAAAGTTATTAAATGGAGGTTCTTTAAATGGGCCCTTGATCCTTCCTTTTTAAATTTCTCTATGAATTTTTTTTGCAACCACCTGGGGATTGTCCGTAGCACTTTTATGATTTTGGGGATACTTAACCACATTTTTATCTAAAGATGAATTAATTTTGAAACCTGATGTAAAGCCCTGAATTAATTTATTTTTCAAATTACTGTTGTACCCTTCAAGAAAATGTGCCAGCTGTTTTACTTTTACTGGTGTTGGCAGATTTGCGGTTATTTGCAATCCATTCTCTGCAAGTGACAGTGGCATGCTTTTTTGCGCACTGTACACACTGATGTTTGAGTCTGCAGAAACTGATTTTTGAACAACTCCCTGTTTTCCCGTAGGCCCAGCAATAACAAATGGGAAATGGATTGTGTTCTTGCTGAGTCCGCTTTGGAAAGGGAGTACTTCTAACATGCTTGCCAGTTCTGTTAATAGTTGACGTTTGACTGGAACTGTTTTCATAGAAAGCTGTACGCCGAAGCTCATCATTAACAACCGCCCAGTCAAAATGCATCATTTTGCGTATCCTGTGGAATGTTTCATCGTAAGACCTAGCAATATTGAAACCAAATTGCTTTGACATAGCTCTAACATTATAAGCATATGTAATCAATGACAATATAGAGTCAGGGTATTTAATATAGTACAAAGACAGAAATATGTCAAATGCTGTTGTCCACTGGTGGATAGTTAAAAACTGTCTCGGCTTTGAATTTGTCGAAATGTTCACCGCACGTGTTTTAAACAAGACATCGTCATCATCTTCATCATTGAAATTTGGCAATAATGAAATTAGATCAACATAATTGTCTGTCAATATTTCTTTTTTTAACTTTGTCACTAACATTAAACCCCAGTGGGAGAGTGGTTTTAATCAGGTACATTGCAGTATTACCTATTGCATTAGCGTCAATACCTAATGTTTGCACCTCTTCTGCTCCTGATATGACTGGTCTGTAGTTAAGCAACTGTTGATCCGTTGATATAGGTGGAATTAAAGAGCCTGACATTTGTGGTTGAAGACTAGAACGCGGTAGAGATGATGGTATACATGAAGTTACACTCGTTTAGGAAATTACACTTGTGGTTGCAATTGGTGGCACAAAGACTGTTGCCAAACTGTCATTCGACACCTGTTGGCCATTAGCGTTGGTTATCTGTAACCCTGCACCTTTAAGTTGCGCTATCATGGAAGCAGCAATCTGATCAGCAGTAGGTGTAGCAGACTCAGATACTGGATGCAAGTAAGTTGCAAGCTCTGAAACCTGTGTCTGTGTCCGGACTCTAGTCCTTCATGTTGGTGGCCTTATGACCCCAACTTCCTCTGTCTCTGTGACATCATGATCTGTCAAATCTGAGGGGAGGGGATATTTTCCTCCGAACCCTTGTTCTTTGTTTTGGCATCCGAAAAAAATAGATGAAAAACAAAATAACCACCAATATCTTAATACTGTCAATTAGCAACTAATACATTAATGTGAAAAAGGTATAAAATAAGAACCTGTCATATAGTTATAATGTGTGTTCTTAATACTGTTGATGAGACCCTAAATTAAACCGTATTAACCTGAAATGTATATAATGTACAGTGAAACCATGCACGATGCAAACCATGTTGAATAAACTGAATGCATGTACAATGTAAAACCATGTAGCTGTACGCAATGTACAGTAAAACCATATATGATGTAACTCATGTTGAATAAAATGTACATATGTACAATGCATTAACCCTGTAAATGAACACCATGTACAGTGAAACCATGCATGATGCAAACCATGTTGAATAAACTGAATGCATGTACAATGTAAAACCATGTAGCTGTACGCAATGTACAGTAAAACCATGATGTAGCTCATGTTGAATAAAATGTACATATGTACAATGCATTAACCGTGTAAATAAACACCATGTACAGTGAGAATGTGCATGATGCAAACCATGTTGAATACATTAAATGTACAATGTACAACCATGTAATATATGTAAACCATAGTTCTGTACTATGAATAGGTCGTTCCTGCTGATATAGTTTCCTTTTCCTATTTTGTGTTATCTTTTTAATTGTCTTGTCAGTTGTTTATTGTGTTTTGCTCTCATTTTTTCTATTATAAAATAGACTATTTATATAATAATGTTGTGCTGAGCATTCACTATGACTATGCGAAAATAGTGGCCAGGGTTGAAGACATAGTTCACGACCAGAAGGCATTTGTTTCTATTAAAGGACATTCTTACAGAAAGTATAATAATGACTGTTATTACTACTTTAACCTTTAACAGATACAACTGACTCTAATATCGTGGGCCCTAGTGGCTCAATGAGTTAGGTCGTTGGATCTAATGTAAGACATAATTGTGTCCTGTTTTAAGTTGTCCGCCCGGACACTATTCCATAGCAATTTTGATATAGTTTAAACTAGTGGAAATCTTAAAATGCTACACTAACAGCTCATACAAGCCTATAACCAATACGACGTGGGTTCGTGTCGTTCCAAGTTTTGTAAATTACATAAAAGGTGTGCACTCGACGTGCAGCCGCAAGTGATAAAGTTTATCAGTTGCTTGCCCAGGGTTGGTGGTTCTCTCTGGGTACTCCGGTTTCCTCCACCACTAAAACTGGTCGCCATGATATAGCTGAAATATTGTTGAAAGTGGTATTAAACACCAAAATTCATATTCTAATATTACTGGGTTTATATGCATACAGCTTTTTGTTGGCATCACACTGTGACTATCATGAAAAAATGAAGCACTCACAATTGTTTTTATACTTTATTATCTATAATAGAGTATCTATCAAAATATATAAAAAAAGTTATTCGAATCTCTTGCTAAACCTGTTTTGAGGTATGGAGCACAAAATAATGATTTGAACAATTTGATATGCTAAGTTTTATTAATAAAAGTCCAAGAAAAGATAAATTTAAAATGTTGTAAATATGTATAGGGATATGTAGAAAACATATGCAAATTTGATAATATTGATATAAATATAATACAAGATAATAATTCCCACAGGAACCCCTCATTTAATAAGGATATTAAACAGCAATTGAAACAGAAACATGGAGAACAAACATCATTAACAACAATTCAATAAAATCAAAAAAATTAATATTCCGAAATTTCATGATTAATATTACAAAAAAATATTATATTTATAATAAAACTTAAAATTTTAGCTTAGAACTTGTTAAAATCCGTATTAAATATTCCATTGGCTAATCGACTTTATTTCTATGGCCGAGTTGGTAGTATGGCCGAGTCGACTATGGACGAATTAGCAATGGCCGAGTCGACCTGTACCCCTTCTGTACAGTATAACCGTGCGTATTGTACACCATGTCGAATAAACTGATGGCAATATCACCACCAGCTTGCATATTTTTGTTATGCCAAACTCTCAGTTTGTTTACTTCAAGGATGCATGTATATAATTCACAAATTTATAGACTAGAGTGGGAAGGAAATGTAACATACATGTATATGTAGACTTGTACGTCGTATTATCAGTTACACTAAATAACATATGCTTTCAAAGAAATAATGATGTTAGATGTATGTGTGCAAATTAATTTTATATTGCTTTGTCGTACCAATCAGAAAGAATAGACGCCATGTGAAAAAAATACCGTGAAGTTACATACGCTTTGAACTGCCAACTGCTGCTCTTACGCTTTTAGCGTATATTTCCATGACACAGTTATTCAGATGCACCTTGTCTGGCAATAATAATGAAGATGTGTTTTTCCACAGACCTCTGTGTTTCCAGAATGTTACACAATCTCTAGTGGCTAATATCGTATGTAAATCGTTGTTTACTTTGTGTACTTTGTTATTGTAATCGACACCGGACCTTTCGGAATACCTCGGCAACAATTGTCCTACGATCACGTGACTAACCTGATAGCATGTGATTATGTAATCTGTAAATCACGTAATGTCTCCCGCTAATTTTTCAGGGTTTTGTTCATTTGTTAAATCGTTGCCACCCAATTGTAGAAAACATGTGTTTGGTTTAAAAGAATTAAATATTTGCATAAATTCTCCTTTCTGTATACATTTCAGTCCTGGGCGCAAAGTTCCTCCTCCTAGACCAAAAAATTAAACCTGAATTTCTGTACCATCAAAACCTAAATTATACCAACACAATCCCCGGTTTTCATACAAAAACGAATCTAACCTGTGAACAAAAGAATGACAAAAAATTAAAACCCGATGAACCATTGTACACAAAAAAGAGAAATACGCTTAAAATGTTTCAGATGGCCTATACCTTCTGGGTAAATCCGCAGCATTCCAACAAAAAACTACCTCCACCAATTTCTCCGGAAAATTAAATTGCTTTCACAAAATTCTCTGGAATATTTAACAACTTCAAATATCTGTTGAATGTGTATTTAAAATCTCCGACTTAATGTTTGATATTAATATATAAAATGGCGTCTATCAGAATCCAAAATGCAATTGAAAAGTGACCCAGTAATCACACATGCGGCTAATTAGTACGCGCTTGACCGGGATTGGTCAATACAATAATTATTGACCAATCACAATTATTATTGACCCTGATCACGCGAACAACATGCCGTCCTTGACAGCATGATCAACAGCAATATGTAATGGAAATTAATCTATAATTAATGGAGAAAAAATTCACAAATTTGCTACCAAAAATATTTGTATCTACAATAAAATAACTTTACTGCATCGAATTTTTTGCAGAAACCCACTGTAGCTGTACATGTATTGCTTCCGGTATGTCATTTTCGGTGCATGAAAATTTAGTCATTAATATATAGAAAAAATTTGTCATTTCTACCATAGTTGGGACTTCGTCCCATATTATGTATACTATTGAAACAAAAGAAGTGGCCCATTTGTTTACTTATTTATTTACATTATGTTTGAACAGTTGAATTGTTATAGATAGAGGCTACAATATATCGAACGCTTTATATTTACCGTATTGAATTTAACCAAAAAATCTTGATGTATGTCTTTCCAGACATTGTAATGATGGACATGTACAATCACTGCATTGGATTTATATAAAATGGATGTAATTTAAGTCTTTACGTTCAATTATGTGATTACGTTTTCGTTTTGTGAAATATGTTTGATTTGGTGCGATTTGATTATTAGTGAAGAATGATTCGATCGTTGTTACTATCTACAATACTTTGTTTACATATGATTGTCGGGTAAACATCGGATAACAAATGTATGTACGGATGGTTTTTATTTACTAAACGGATAAGAATTTTATCGCAATCCTCTTATCTAATATGGTTAGTGTTAGATTTAGGGTTACCTTGATAGATAAGAAATGTATCTACGGATATCAATTTTATCGCATTTGTATTATCTAATACTTTTTTTTTAGGTTTTGTTGTTAGGTCTTGGTGTTAGGTTTAGGATTAGGGTTAGGGTTATGGTTATGGTTAGGGTTATGGGTTATGGTTAGTGTTAGGATTACCACGTGGTTAAGCAATCGGTACTTCATCTAATCTTTCTACTCCGTCACACATTACTGCTGCTCCACTGCGGAAATCGGAATGACTTTTGCATACATCGTTATTAACGTCCGTTATTTTAACCGCAAAAGTAGATTTTCAAGAGAAAGCTAAATCTTTGAATATAAAACGCTGGATTTATTCATGATTATTACGGTCATTCAGGATAAACTAAAAATACAGATCTCATAGGATCTACCGATATAAAAAGCTAAGTAAAATAATTTAAATAAATCCGGAATTTATTTGAATAAGAAATATAGAATCTAACACCGGGGGGAGTACAAGATAGGGAAATCTCCGACACCCGAGGGTAAGATTTCAATCATTCTCTTTTGAGGCTTGCCGAATTAGAGAACGATTGAAATCTTACCCAAGGGTGTCGGAGATTTCCCTATCTTGTACTTTTTCCGGTGTTTTATTTTATTTCTCACTAAACACCTAATTTTTGTGTTTACATTCCATCGAGCGCTTTCCCGCAAATTTTATTTCCATTGCTGATGTAAATATTCAATTTATCTATATGCATCCGTGTCTTGGTAAAATTTTAAATGTATTTCATAATAAAATACAATGTATATAATAAATATATGATAAATGCTACTACAACAGCGATAAATACCTGTAAAACAAATGGGGTTCACCTACGATTTTTACGCTAATAGGTGGCGCATGTGTTCTATCAGTTATTACTTTCGGCTAGCATCAATAACGTAAATGTAAACTACGATATTGATTTATATATATTCGTGTAAAATGCCACAAATGCTGTTATTAATAATTATTAGTGAGGGATATCTATCAAGAATATTGACCATGCAACAAGAGGTCCGTGGACGCCAGGGAAATACGACGTGGTTTGCTCGGCACATTTCAATGACATCACCCAGGTGTCTGTCGGGATTATTATCATGTACACTTCCAGTGTTGATTGAATAAAAAGTTTATATTACTTTTACTTACGGAATGGCTCCTCTAAGACATAAAGCACTAACCATTTTCTACTGAAGGTTTTTTTTTTTGTGAATAAAAATAGTTTATTTTCAACTATGTCCAAAATGTTACAATACTGGTATTACCGGTTTCATATATATACAATACTGGATATACCAGTATCGTGCATTTACAATACTGGAATACCAGAATCGTTGATCTATGCACAATACCGGAAGTTCCAGTATTCTGCATCCAACAATACTGGTAATACTAGTACATGTGTATTGTAAATTATTTCTAAGGCGGTTTAGAGGGGTTTCAATGAGAGAGTGAACAGGGTATATGGAGACCGGTATTATACCAGAATCTTCCAGTATCTGCAATACTGGTATTATCAGTATTGTACCAGAATCTTCAAGTATCTGCAATACTGGTATAACCAGTATTTTCCAGAATCTTCCAGTATCTGCAATACTCATATTTTTGTAATGACCAATATATTCTAGTATTGCAGATACTGGAAAATTCTGGAAGATACTGGGATACTAGTATTTACCAGTATATGTACCAGTATTGCAGATACTGGAAGATTCTGGTACGATACTGGTATTACCAGTATTGTGTACAATACTGGTAATACCAGTATCGTGGCCGGCTGCTTCATAATATCCGTTTTTTTTTTAAAGTAAACATGAATACACCTCAGCCCTAAGAAATATAGTTTGTTTAGGCTAACTTGACAAAAAAATTAAGTGCCTATCCTAGCTATTTTATTAGTTTTTCTCAACAAACACAGTCAAAGTTGGAACATCTGCTTGCCAAATATATCATATGCAAAACAAAATCCCCAAAAAATTCCAGATTACCCTTTTTCACACAATTATTTTTTTAGATCTTATAATGATATGCATGTATCTTCTACACAATATACCTCATCATCATGTATGGATAAACAATATTTTTGCTCTACTTGATGTATGAAAAAAAAAGGATTCTCTACTGACATTAAGAAAAACAAAGCCCCCTCTTTTCATTAATAAAATCGTTGGTGTCTAATAAAGAAGACAACAGTCTGCGAAAAGACACGTCGCTCCACTCGGTCACATTAATGAATATAATAAAGAAAACAACAGTCTGCGAGAAGAGACGTCGCTCCACTCGGTCACATTAATGAACATCCTGATTCCTAGAAGTCCAGTCTTATTTCTTAATGCTGCATGCTTAGCAGAGAAACAACAAATACCTATTTTATAGTCTTTGGTTTGACCAGGCTGGGGCTCTATCCCATAGATCTAACACACTCAAGGCGAGCATGTTAACCATTACACCACCAATGAGATAGGAAACCATTTTGTCTACAGACTGAAGATGACAGACCTGTATCATAATACCAACCACAACAAAATTTCTGTGGTCATATAAAAATCACACTGAAAAAGGAGCACTAGCAGTCCTTCAAAACTTTCATTAAAGCGCTAGGGATTTGTGCCCAAGTTTTCTTAATTTGAAGTTAATAGAGTCAATATGATCAAGCACACCTTAACAAATTCATAGATTAGCTTCCAGCCAGATTTGAACTGACATCTGTTCAACTTTATTGAAATGTACTACCTTGTACTATAGAAGCCATGATTGTAATGTTACATAGCGTACACATACAGATAAATAAAACACTCAAACAAGTACTTCAAAAGCATCTGGTACAAATGACTGCATTTAAGACATACATGTATTATTAACTACAGATGTACATTTATTTTAATCTTCACCATAGAATGGTTAAATGTTTAAATTGTGTATTTATTGACACTGATTATATCAGGTAATAATATTAAAAAAAAGTTGTTAAATGCTTTCGTGATTTATGAAACCTTTTTTTTAGAGCTACAACATGAACTGTTAGTAGCTTAAATAGTCTTAAAGGGTCAATATATTACTTCAGTAACAATATATGATATATACAGGTATAACATGGCAAACACAACAAATATTTAATGACTGATAAAAAATTCACGAATACCCAAAAAACTGAAGATTGAGAAACACAACTAAAAATCAGGATAGACATGAACTCAGATGCTCCATATGAGTCTGCAATTCAAACTTCATTAATACCACTTCATGGGCAAAAGAGCTTTTAACTTTAGTCTGGAAGCATATATTTTCCAGTTAGCCAAGGGTATAAGGATATTTGAACTAGGGCATGCTTTGAAATCATAGTGACTTTTTTTATTGCTGCAGCCTGGAAAATTTACCAGACAAATAAGGAATACATTTTTTGCACATTTTTCTTAAAGATGTATACCAAATGTAATGAGAATCGTTTAAATTATTATATTTATTGGGGTAATTACACATGATTGTGTATTTATATTTCAAAGATAAAAAACCAATACGACGTGGGTTCGCGGCCAGCTTTGTAAATTACAAAAAAGGTGCACTCGACTCGCAACCGCAAGTGATAAAGTTTACCAGTTGCTTGTCCATGGTCGGTGGTTCTCTCCGGGTACTCCGCTTCCTCCACCACTAAAACTGGTCGCCATGATATAGCTGAAATATTGTTGAAAGTGGCGTTAAGCACCAAAAATCAAATCATTCTAAAAAACAACATTGAAAATTGTGAAAATAATTATTGTTCTTTTTATTTAAATGTTACATTTTAGTGTAATGTTCATAAAAAAACACGAGGTCTTGAGGGTATCCCTATTGAAAGCCCCATATTTTTTTCCCCATTGAAAATATGCCCTGTTTTTTCACATTCTGAATGATAACATGTATATGATGTTTCCAGTGTGTTGTTTTTGAATGTTTATTAAAAAGAAAAAGTGTGGAAAAAGTTGGGTCAGTTTTTTTTTTAATAAAAATTAATTTATTCCTAACCTATATGGATATGGATCTCATATATTTTTATAAATGCAGTTAACTTCAAAATCTTTTTTTTTCAATTATAATGGGTAGCATTACATATGACAAATTCCCATGGACTTGTCTTTGAATCCATTCAAACGGATACCTCATCATAATTTTATGATAATATATAATCAAATATGACGTTTTATTTTCAGTCGGGGCAACTTGGACATTCAACAAATACAATAATATTGAGAAGAAACGAACATAGATCGTATGCTTGGGTTTTCGGTGTAATATGCACTTTTCAATCAAGTCAGTTTTTCGACCGTTTGTCGATACATTTCGGCGCAGTAGATAATTTTTGAGTTTCTGCACTGAACCCCATTTTAATTTGGTCAAAGGGAGGTAATCGTGTTCTTGACGTTAGTTACTAACAAGGGAGAGTACTCTATTATTTACTCAAGATTTGTGATATCAAGGTATATTGATGAGAATAAAGTGTGAACCGTGATGAAGAGATATTATTAGATTTTTTCAGGGAAAAAGTGCGTGATGTATTTCTTGACTTGTATGGGGGGGGGGGGTCTTGACCTTTCATCGGTGTTTGATTATTTTTCTTACACAAACATCCCTCCACATTTGTTTTTTTTTCTAGTGTATATATTCGAAGACGGCCGTATCACAACCATCAATGAAATAATACGCAATGTGAAAGAAACACCAAATCACGAACGCTTCAAATTGTAATCATATTTAAAATTCGACTTACATATCACAATAAATATAACAATAGTAAAGACGTTTGTTTTTAAACGAACAAATCAACACAAACATTGTTTTTAGAAATTATATCATTTCACTGTGACGTCAATTACTCGGTCAGCTGATTGATTCAGTGAACAAGAAATCGATAACTGTTGACAAAAAAATCATACGCAAACGTAAACATTTTGGCACGACAGCCTTGAGTTTTAAAAGATAGATTAGACTTTGGCTATACCGTTATATTTTGTAAAGCATATTTTATTTTAATCACATCTACAAACAATATTAACAAAAAATCACAAGCAGAGTTATAAATCTTGAAGCGACGATTATTTTTGGCGGGTAACAGGGCGTGTAGCTTGTCTTACACCGGGTGGGGGGTGTAAGACAGAAAATATTTTCCCGTGAAAATTGAGAACTATTTTATCCTCTGTGTAAGAAAAGAATATCTTCCACCGCTACAAGTAGGAACTGGTTTATCTTTTTAGTGAGAATACATAGTGTTTCAATATTTTAACCGTTCTTAACGATAATGGGCGTTATGTGACGTTATGTGACGTTCCTACATTATGTCCTGTTGACTGTCGATAGCCTCTTTAAGATTCAGAGATACTGATAAGATAGTCAATATAGAATTAACTAATTCAATTTGTAGGTTTCACGCTAACAACGTCATCTGATAATGCCACTATTGGACTAGATTTTACCTTCACATGTGTTGTTACATACATTTCTATAATACTCAAGGGAGATAGTACTAATGTATGTGTGTATCTTTATTTTATGTTCACTTTTCAGGTTATACACTAACAACGTCATCAGATAAAGCTACTGTTGAACTAGATTATACCTTCACATGTGTTACTACAGATACTGCTATAATATTCAACAAATGTATGTGTCATTACTGGTGGTAATGCAGATGGTACATGTGTGTTTTTCGGAGGTTGCACAACATATTATACATACACATGTAACTCTACAACTAACACCTACGCCGTAACTATACCAGGATCCTATATGACTGAAAATTTACATGGAACAAGATGGAAATGTCAAAATCCATTCGGAGGAGCATCAAATACTAAGATACTTTATGTTAATGGTGAGTTACTTTTCTTTTTACTTTTTTTTTTGTAACTGTATCGTATTTAACATGGCGGTTTTAATAGACTGCTTGTGTATTTTAATATACGAGACATTGGTGCGTAAAGTTTAGTAGTGTTCCTGTGGTGCATCTTATCAGATTTCGGAATTCTCCGCAAGTATTGTTCTGGGTGGCATACATAATGCAGGTACTATACAATATTAAAATATTTACATATTTCTGAAGGGCATAAAATGTTGTAAGTACAATATGAATTGAAATATTTACGGACACTTTTCGTGATATCCATAATAAGTATTAGTTATGAGTTTTGTTGTCTAAAAACTAATTGTCTTTAACTAACATATTCTACCTTCCAGCTAATAGTCATTTCACTACGAGCATTCGTTGACCTTGCTATTGTACTGTTGTCCATCTTTAGGTTGTCAATCAATTCTGTGATAGTATGTGGTCTTTTTGAGTGCAAGCGGATCTGTGCAGGCTGTTATCGTTTGTTTATATATGTAATGTCGTTGGTGATCAAGTTGTCAAGAGGAGAGGGTTGGGATCCCATTAACCGCTTTAATGCTACCTCATGTTTGTGTTTATCCCAAGACAGAACTTTGAATTCTGACGTCATATGTCGTGGTCTTTTTTATATTCAGTAAAGTTAGTTAAGGTGAGAGGTAATTGTTCGCTTTGTTGATATTGGTGGAATTAACGACCATCAATGTTTGAACTTTCTGTTCATAACATCGAAAAATATAACTAATAGATAATCTCCCATCCTCAATCCAAAAAGTACAAACTCCTGTACACGTATATTCATGGTTCTGTCTTACATGACTTTTTCCTTCTTCGATGATCTCTTTGTAATGTGAACATCTGTAGTTCATGACCTTTGGTGTAATAGTGAAAAAGATGTTGCAATATAATCAAATTCAATAACATTAAATATTGACGACAATATCTAATAAATAACACATTCTCGACATGTTTTTGACAAGTTACCAATTGTGATCTATTGAAGTCAGTTTTCTAAATCTCTTATTAAACTAATGCGTTAAACTTATGTCGCTAAAAATATAAGATCGTACACATTATTCCAGCTTATTGACGTATCAGAGATACACATGGAAGCTTTGTACGCATGTTGCACAAAATACGATTACCATACATTACTCTACAGAACCTACATTACTTCACACGTAACTTTGGATCCTATATCTATAGGTAATTATAATTCATCATGTCAATAAAAACTAAAGGACATTCAAGTTTTTATTTATAGACCATATTTTCTGCCAGCATCAAGCAAACTTAAAAAACACACAGAAAAAAAGCACGAACAATCACTTGTAAATTATCTTTCGTGTCGATAGTCCGGTCAATCTACTGAAAACAGCAACATAATTGCAACAGAAGTTTAGATTTTTCCAGAGTCCATGATTATTTTCAGTTGACGGTACCTATTTTTTTTTGTAATTAAATCCTCTAAATGTTTACACTGCAAATCTTTGAATGTTTGCACACATTGAGATTTGTATCTATTATTATGGATCCGTTCAAGAATTTACATTTTTCATTTGATATGTCTGTACATTCTTTGTTCCGTGCTGTGATGTCCTCTGCGATTTCCGCATAAAACGATGTTCGGTTTGTCTCAACCCCAGTTGTTTATAGATTTTTTTTCGTATGTTATTTGTGTATCACGCATGGTGTTCAACACGTCTTGACTATATGAGTAACACCGCATCTTATGTCTTAAATCATACACGAATTATTGTAATCATTGTGTATATAAATTTATTACGTGTTTATTCTGCTCCTCTGATTTGTTGTTGTTGTTGCCATGCTCCACTACAGATTGGTGCACTCCTTCTAAAGCAACTTCATCCACCTTTAAAGGGGAACAAGTCACACTTGTTCAATGTACAGTTGAGCTTGAATAATGCATAATTTATAAGGCAGTTTATCTACTCATGACACTTATTTCCTCTAATTTGGCAACAATCCTGCAGCTTTAATAAACATTTATCATAGCGAGAGGCCTCCCTACAAACCATTCATAATAAGCTGCAGCCATAATTGTTTTCTTAAACAACAAAAACAAAGTTTGCAAACATTTTGACCAACACCGGATCTCATCTTAAGGCGTACCCATCCGACCTTGTGTTTGTTATTATACTGTGCAGCCTGCACAACCCATTGAATGCACCCATTAAGTGGGATCATATCATTCAAACGGGAGAGGACTAGGACCTACTTTTATACCACTGGTAACGTAAGGGGTCTGACCTAATGAGTGCTGGCAGAAATTGCATTTGCTACCGCAATTTAATTGATAATGATAAGATTGTTGCTAGAAAAGACTTGAGAAACAAGGATTTCTAACATTCAAATTGAATTTATCACCTCATAAGTTTAAATAATACGATCGGTGTCATGCATGGAATAGGATATTGTGAAACATACCTTCTGGAGCATCTGATAACACATTTTAGATTAGAAATTAGTGTTTGCGCTTGTATATGACGTGTTCTTTTTGCTGTGTGTTGGTGTTTGATAAGTGTTTCGTCCTTCTACAATGGTTTATCACTCATCACTTAACGGTTATGTCTTACTTATTTATAGACACAATTGGTTCTTTTAAAAATATAGCCTTTATGCCAAAATGTATATCCCTATTTTGTAAAATATGTTTTGTCTTCTTTAATTATTTCAAACAGTATGCTTAGTTTAACATTTCACTAACTTCATATGTTTTTCCTCGAACACAAGGCATCTAGTTGGTATATAGTATGTTAGGAAATACATAAAAAAATATCGTTTTTAGGAGTTTGTCGTAAAATCTACATGCAGTTTTATCACACACTTTATTTAGCTGTTATATAAAATGTGACTTTTTCACTTTTATTATTTCAAATACTCTTTAAAAACCTTTTTTATTTTACCAACATAAAGTGACTGCCAGCTTTTCGGTTTGGAAAAACAAATACTTTTCCAGTATTAATAAATGTTTAAGCTCACCTGACCTAAAGAGTAATGTGATGTATTGCCATCAATTGGCATCCTCCATCGTCCGTAAACTTTTATATATTGATCTTCTTTTCTGAAACCATTCGGCAAATCGGAACCAAACTTAGTAGGAATGTTCATTTGTTCGTCTCCTCTTTATGTTTACGGGTTTTTTTGTTGCTCAGAAGATCGCAAAAGAAAAAAGAGGCCCAAATGTATCGAAAAGGCTGTGTCCATATATATGGGTATACATTAAAAAGCTCGAACAATCACTTGTAAATTATCTTTCGTGTCAGTCATGTCCAGTCAATCTACGGAAAACAGCAACATAATTGCAACAGAAGTTAAATGTTTTCCAGAGTCCAGGATTATTTTCAGTTGACGGTACCTATTTTATTGTAATTAAATCCTCCAAACGTTTACACTGCAAATCTTTGAATCTTGCAGAATGCTTGCACACATTGAGATCTGTGTCTATTATTATGGATCCGTTCAAGAATTTACATTTTTCATTTGATATGTCTGTACATTCTTTGTTCCGTGCTGTGATGTCCTCTGCGATTTCCGCATAAAATGTTCGGTTTGTCTCAACCCCAGTTGTTTGTAGAATTATTTTCGTATGTTATTTGTGTATCACGCATGGTGTTCAACACGTCTTGACTATATGAGTAACACCGCATCTTATGTCTTAAATCATACACGAATTATTGTAATCATTGTGTATATACATTTATTACGTGATTATTCTGCTCCTCTAATATGTTCTTGTTGTCATACTCCACTAGAGATTGGTGCACACCTTCTAAAGCAACTTCCTTCACCTTTAAAGGGGAACAAGTCACACTTGTTCAATGCACAGTACAGCTTGAATAATGCATAATTTATAAGGCAGTCTATCTACTCATGATGCTTATTTCCTCTAATTTGGCAACATTCCTGCAGCTTGGATAAACATTTATCATAGCGAGAGGCCTCCCTACAAACCATTCATAATAAGCTGCAGCCATACTTGTTTTTTTAAGCAGCAAAAACAAAGTTTGCAAACATTTTGACCAACACCGGATCTCATCTTAAGGCGTACCCATGCGACTGGTGTTTGTTATTATACTGTGTAGCCTGCACAACCCATTGAATGCACCCTTTAAGTGGGATTTTATCATCCAAACAGGAGAGGACTAGGACCCATTTATATACCACTGGTAACGTTAGGTGTCTGACCTAATGAGTGCTGGCAGAAATTGCATTTGCTACCGCAATTTAATTGATAATGATAATATTGTTGCTGAAAAGGACTTGAGAAACAAGGATTTCTGACAGTCAAATTGAATTCATCACTTCATAAGTTTACATAATACGATCGGTGTTATGCATGGAATAGGATATGGTGAAACATTCCTTCTGGAGCATCTGATAGCACATTTTAGATTAGGAATTAGTGTTTGCTGTTGCATATGACGTATTCTTTTTGCTGTGTGTTGGTGTTTGATAATTCTCTCGTCCTTCCACAATGGTTTATCACGTGAAGGTTATGTCTTACTTATTTATAAGACTACAGACACAATTGGTTCTTTTACAAATATAGCCTTTATGCCAAAATGTATATCCCTATTTTGTAAAATATGTTTTGTCTTTTTTAATTATTTCAAACAATTTACTTAGTTTAACATTTCACTAACTTCATATGTTTTTCCTCGAACACAACACATCTAGTTGGTATATAATATGTTAGGAAATACATAAAAAAATATCGTTTTTAGGAGTTTGTCGTAAAATCTACATGCAGTTTTTATCACAAACTTTATTTAGCTGTTATATTAAAATGTGACTTTTTCACTTTGATTATTTCAAATACTCTTTAAAAACCTTTTTTTTATTTTACCAACATAAAGTGACTGCCAGCTTTTCGCTTTGGAAAAACAAATACTTTTCCGGTATTCATAAATGTTTAAGTTCACCTGACCTAAAGAGTGGTGTGATGTATCGCCATCAATTGGCATCCTCCATCGTCCGTAAACTTTTATATTTTCATCTTCTTTTCTGAATCCATTCGGCAAATCGGAACCAATCTTGGTAGGAATGTTCATTTGTTCGTCCCCTTTATGTTTATGGTGTTTTTTGTTGCTCAGAAGACCACAAAAGAAAAAAAGAGGCCCAAATGTATCGAAAAGGCTGTATCCATATATATGGGTATACATTATTTATTGTGCATTTGTTTTCGATGAGGATTTGAAAAAAAAAAATTCATAAGAAAATCCCTTTCAGAAACATGAATGACATTATTATGTAACTATGACCGTTTTGATATAAAAGGAGGGGCGGGGTAAAAAAAAACTTTTTAAAATTTTGATCCAATTTTAATACAGTTATTCATGGGTCATGAACATTTATTGTTTTTTTTTCTTTTTTCTTTTTTTTCTTAAAAAAGTGGTATTAAAGGGGCCTTTATTCGGAAATTTAGCATGTGTGAAAGGTATATAGAAGCTTTATTTTCCACTCAATATCGAAGTCATTTTTTGTGTTCTTGAAGGGATTGTGTTGAAAACTGTCAGTAGTAGGTCAACGGATTTCCTCTTTTTTTTACGGTTTTCGAGATAAACTTGATCGAAAAAGGCCGAATGGTGCCACCCCCCCTCAAAGATATCATCTAAATTTAATACAGTTTTGTTAAGAAGTTTTCATCTTAACGGGCTATTGATGGGTCATTAAAACATTGCTATTTTTTTTTATTTCGAAAAAGGTCCTTAAAGGTGTCCAAATTCAGAATTTTTTAATATTTGAAAAGTATATATCTGTTTTATTTCTCATCCAATTTTGACGTGCGTTTTTGTTTTTGAATGGATTGTATTGGGAGCTTTCGGTAGAAAATCAAGGGATTTCATCTATCTTTTATGGTTTTTGATATAACTTTACTAAAAGAGGCAGAAAAGTGAACATTGAACATAAACTGCATATGAATAATCAGATGAGCGACACAGGTTTCAAACGAGTCTCGAGGTGAATGCAAATTATAGATTTGGCCCTAAAATAGATTAGACTATAATATAATTATATTTTTTCACTTTGATTAATTGAAATAACATATTAAGAAAATAGTGTGTAAACAATTGTAATTGTCGTCATTGTGGTACAATAACATATGTTCCCAGTTTTCAGCGAGTTCATGTGAAAAACATTCACCACTTTGCTACGACTCATGATATACTTTTAGTATGTACTTTATGACGGTTCTCTGGTGTTAACACAAGGAACATACTTTTAGTGGGGTTCGTGTTGCGCAATCTTTAGTTTTCCGTGTAGTGATTTGTAGATTGTTGTTTGTCCTTTTAATCTCTTGTTTGCCATTGTGTTGTCTGTCCTTCGAATTACGGATTCTGAAACACCTTTGGTATCTTGAAAGTCTTTTTATATCCATTTAAAATAAATCTGTACAGTCGAATATACGTTACAACATATTTTTATATGTAGTTCTCAACTGTGTGTCAAAATTGTTATTATGAGCGGAGAAATAATATCCCTATTGCTCAATAATTTGTTAATAACTTATTCAAGGGCCCAAACAGGTATTGAGGTTGTGTCCAGTATTGTCGTCTTTAATATAAGGAAATGTAATTAAATGGAAATGTTTTGCAATAATGGTCTCATGGTAACAAGCATGTACGATTTCGGTATTTGTCTGATATTCAACCTTCCTCTAGATATTATTTTATAGACTGAACTTTAACATATTTTTTGTTTGATAGACTATCAGGTGAATGCATTAAGTGAGAATAATTCTTCGTTGATAAATAACAAAGTTTGGGTATTTTGTGTACATTTGATACCCAAGAAGCCACAACGACATGGTTTGATATAGGAGAATTAACAGACTGAAAACTTTGTTTTGTTCAAGATGAATATGAATTATAACTCTATGGACCTTGCAAATAAAACGATGTTTGTATTTTAATTAAACTTGCACATACCATTGGTTGGATAATCTTTTACAAAATACAGTTTTGAATGATGTTTCGATTAGTTTTCGTGGAATACTTCATATGCCCCATAAATAAACCTGACTTCTATGTAGCATCATAACTGAATGAGATTGCAATACAAACAAACAAGCAAAGCAGACAATAGTCAAATGTCATCATTTCGTTTCAGTTACACTTTTATCGACGCCAGCAGATAAAAATCCAGTAGAAGTTGTTTCAAATAAAGGGCAGACATTTTCTTGTACAACGAACGCTGCACGGCCATCCAGTAGGATACAGTGGTATTTATCAACCACAAATATAACTTCTTCAGCTTCACCACAACTTGATGTTTGTAACACCGACTGTAGTGATGACAAGTTTATATCATCTAGTGTAATAACGTATACAGGGAATATAAATGATGACGGCAAGACATTATACTGTACAGCTGTTAACATAGAGGGACGGAGTATGGTTAGATCTTCTGACAAGACGATAGTCATATGGTGTAAGTATTATTAAGTGTATAATTTGACAACATTGATGTAGATGAAAGTATGAATGGATCACTTTTCATACTTTTTATTTCCATCAATATATGTAATTATAGTTCGTTCTCTTTTTTTATACTAGGATTGTTTTAACAAAAATTCCCAATTACCATTTTTAAATTTATTTAATTGAGACACTAGTTTTGTTTAACAGTTATTTAACCGCTCCACTCCCCCAATGCATTTTGTACTGTCTCCTATCTTTCATAGAGAGTAGATGAATAGTAAAAAATGTGAGACAACAATCTGGAAAGGGGGTCAGACCTATTATCCGAGAGCCCGATAGTCTGACGGACAAGTAGTCGGACAGTCCAGTAGTACGACAGTCCGAAAGTCCGACAGACTAAGTACATTTGATAGCTATTCTATGAAAATAAAATATATGTTCTTTATGAAAAATGTTCGCTTAGTCAAGCTTTGTGTGTATACGCAATATCAGTCGTCAAACTGGCGTTGCAAGATTCTTATTGTAGTTTACTGATGCATATATAAAATAAAACTGGTGTTGGAAAAGATTCTCATAAGATTTACTGAAGCATATATTAAAATATGTTCATCAAATAAATTTTCGAGACATTTACTTTAGAGATTTAAAGAAAACAGGTCCGAATATATTGTCTAGTTCCGGAATACGTAGCCTTTGCCTTTTGTTCCGTTTGGCTCATCTAGCCAAGATAGTCTTTTCAATCTTGAACAAATCGCATCGGTGGAGTAATTGTTAGCGTGTTTGTCTAGAATGCGGTAGATCGTGGGTTCGAAACCCGGTAGGGTGATACCAAAGACAATAAAAATGGTAGTTGTTGTTTCTCCGCAAAGCACGCAGCATTAAGGAATGAAAGAGCAAAGACTGGGTTGCTCGGAATCAGAATAATGTGTTCGAGTGCAGCGACATATCTATCCGCGGACTGTTATTTCAGTGAGCTAGCACTACAAAAATCCAACAAAGCGGACCTCATCATCATCTCATTGACAATTTACTTTTCTCCCTATGATATTGCTGAAAATATGCTGAATTGGCGTTAAGCAACAATCACTCACTCAGTTCGCAACAAATTGCCTGCTAGATCGGCTCTGTCGGGAAAATAATAATTTAA
Organism: Gigantidas platifrons; assembly: GCA_002080005.1. Taxonomy (NCBI): domain Eukaryota; kingdom Metazoa; phylum Mollusca; class Bivalvia; order Mytilida; family Modiolidae; genus Gigantidas; species Gigantidas platifrons. The sequence goes on from MJUT01053330.1 coordinate 346,807, forward strand.
CGGCGAAGAAGACGAAAAGATTTAATTTGATCCAAAATATCTCCTCGAAAATCTTGTGGTAGTCACTTTGAGATTATAATTGAATTAAAGAAATTTTCTATTTCTTCATTTAAAGAGGCATTAGCTACGATTTTGACCCCAAAAAATATGTTTTGGAAATTGGTAAATATCTTTAAAATGATGAAATATAGCTAAATATGTCACATTAAACAACTTATCGCAAGCAAATAATTTGACCTCGCTTTTTCCGTATGCAATTGACCTTACTAGTGACAGGTAAAAACGAATAATTTCTATTTTATCGCTTATCAACTGCCAACTTACATGGTTCTTTGTCCGTAATTAACAATGACTAAACGCAGATTCACAAAAAAAAAAAAGAAATAAGTGCATTAATTGTTGTACTGATTTAATGACGATTCAACAAACTCCGTAAACAATGTCAATAATTAATAAGAAGACGTCCATTTCTTGATTGATCTCAATTTCACGAGCAGATACACATTTTCCCCCGATGCGCGTACATTTCATGACATTTATAAGTTACAGAAACACGTATTATTAAGGCATCAATCATATCTGATAGTTTTTATGGGTAACAAAAATTGACGATTTGGCAGATAATGCCCATTTAAGTGAATGAAAAAATTCCGTCATAAAAGTACACATTCAAGAAAATTGGTCAAAATAAAGCTTTATATCCTTAGATGTATTCCCGCGAATTTTTACTGTGTTGCTTTTCTTACTTGCACTGTGAAAGTGAAAAACAAACACATCTCTGTCGGAATATCGGGCTGTCGGATTATCTGACTGTCGGACCAGCGGGCTGTCGGACTAATGGGCTGTCGGGTTATAGCTACGCTCCCATCAATCTTGGGTATGTGTTTTATTTTAGGAAATAGAGTCGTGAAAACTGAAACACAGCATGAATTGCCAATTCTTCTATTTCTTAATTTACTATTTTCTGTAGCCAATCTACTGCAGAATACATGTAACCTATAACGACTGCAATACAATAATTTGTAGATGTTGTATTGTTTCTCATTTCTTGTTTAATAGAGGACGTTTAGTCCTCATTACTGTAGACCACCTCGGTAGACACCCCCCAGGTAGACTACATACTGATGCTTTATTTCTCGCGTCGGTCTCGCGTCTATACTGACTGCGATAATTGGGGCGCCATATAACCCGGATGTGTAAGCCAGCTTAAATCCGCAAGTTTCTACTGTCATAAAAAAATAATAATAATAGCAATTTTGTTTTGTTTAAAAAAAATTAAATTCTGTATTTTATTCAATAAATTAAAATAATATGATAATAGGTGTTACCTAACTTGGGACGAAGTCCAATAATTTTTTTTAAACAATATTAACTCGGATATATGGACCTATAATTTTGTTCAAAGTAGACTGAGGGCGGATCCATATTTTGTTAAAAAAGGGACCCAGACCCAAATCTTCTGTGTTTTTTTAAGTCCCGATCTATGTACGAAACGACCAGGTTACGAAACGTCCGCATCCGATTTTCTGCACATATTTAACCATGTATTGACTTCCGGTGTGTCATTTCCGGTGCAAGAAATTTAAGCCATTAGTAATATAGAAACTATTGCTATTTCTACCATAGTTGGGACTTTGTCCGATAATTTATCTATTTGGCAACTTCAAAACTTCGTACCCGTTTTGTACCTTTTTCGTAACTTTGAGCTTTTTCATTTATCTATCAATATATGGTATTTTCAAACTTCTGTGATTGACGTCAATCGACCTTCCTCTTTGCATAGCGACTTTCCTGATTGTCTAGTGACCTTCCTCTTTGATACTATAGAATTAACTGTTAAAAATAGATCCTCACCCATAGAACGAACAGCTTTAGTACGAATTATCGCGCCATTGGCGCTCACATAGCTTCCTAGTGGACCCTAAGCCCTGTTCCCCTCGCGATCTCCGCTCCCATATTAAATAATAACTAACACAGTGTAAAGGGTACTCTAGATTCCACAAGACAGTGTTTAAAGATGAACATATTAGGTATATAAGGTATTTTCAGTATCACTTAATTTAAAATACTAACGTCCTGTCTATAGGCCATGCCTACTCACATTAGAGGACGATTAGTCCTCATTACTGTAGACCACCCCGGTAGACCCCCAAGGTAGACTACATACTAATGCTTTATTTCTCGCGTTGGCCTCGCGTCTGTACTGAATTGGGGCGCCATATAATCCGGATGTGTAATCCAGCTTGAATCCGAAAGTATCTACTGTCATAACAAAAAATTACTATCTCGTAACTTCATAACTTCATACCCAAATGGTTTCGTAACTTCAAAACTTCGTACCCATTTTATATTTATTTGGCAACTAATAGTATGTCAAATTTGCATAAAATAAAACTGGCAATATGATTGTCGTTGATGGACCATTGGATTATATTGTATCCCGCTAGGTGGCGTTACTATCTCGTATCTTCATAACTTCGTGCCCAAATGGTTTCGTATGTTTTTCGCAACTTTGAGCTTTTTCATTTATCTTTCGATATAGGGTATTTTCAAACTTCTGAGTGACGTAATAAACAAGTTGGGTGACGTCAATCGACCTTCCTCTTTGCCTACCAACCTTCCTCATTGCCTAGCGACCTTCCTCTTTGATACTATAGAATTAACGGTTAAAAATAGACCCTCACCCATGGCACGAACAGCTTTAGTACGAATTATCGCGCCATTGGCGCTCGCATAACTTCCTAGTGGACCCTAACCTCTGTTCCCCTAGCGATCTCCGCTCCCATATTAAATAATAACTAACACAATGTAAAGGGTACTCTAGATTCCACAAGACAGTGTTTAAAGATGAACATATTAGGTATATAAGGTATTTTTAGTATCACTTAATTTAAAATACTAACGTCCTCTCTATAGGCCGTGCCTACTCACATTAGAGGACGTTTAGTTCTCATTACTGTAGACCACCCCGGTAGACCTCCAAGGTAGACTGCATACTAATGCTTTAATTCTCGCGTTGGCCTCGCGTCTGTTCTGAATTGGGGCGCCATATAATCCGGATGTGTAATCCTGCTTGAATCCGAAAGTATCTACTGTCATAACAAAAAATAATAATAGCAACTTTGTTTTGTTTAAAAAATATAAAATATTGTATTTTATTCAATAAATTAAAATAATATATCTATTTGGCAACTAATAGTATGTCAAATTTGCATTAAAATAAACTGGCAATATTAATGTCGTTGATGAACCAAAATATATTGTATCCCGCTAGGTGGCGTTACTATCTCGTAACTTCATAACTTCGTGCCCAAATGGTTTCGTATGTTTTTCGCAACTTTGAGCTTTTTCATTTATCTTTCGATATAGGGTATTTTCAAACTTCTGAGTGACGTAATAAACAAGTTGGGTGACGTCAATCGACCTTCCTCTTTGCCTACCAACCTTCCTCATTGTCTAGCGACCTTCCTCTTTGATACTATAGAATTAACGGTTAAAAATAGACCCTCACCCATGGCACGAACAGCTTTAGTACGAATTATCGCGCCATTGGCGCTCGCATAACTTCCTAGTGGACCCTAACCCCTGTTCCCCTAGCGATCTCCGCTCCCATATTAAATAATAACTAACACAGTGTAAAGGGTACTCTAGATACCACAAGACAGTGTTTAAAGATGAACATATTAGGTATATAAGGTATTTTTAGTATCACTTAATTTAAAATACTAACGTCCTCTCTATAGGCCATGCCTACTCACATTAGAGGACGTTTAGGTCTCATTACTGTTGACCACCCCGGTAGACCCCCAAGGTAGACTGCATACTAATGCTTTTATTCTCGCGTTGGCCTCGCGTCTGTACTGAATTGGGGCGCCATATAATCCGGATGTGTAATCCAGCTTGAATCCGAAAGTATCTACTGTCATAACAAAAAATAATAATAGCAACTTTGTTTTGTTTAAAAAATATAAAATATTGTATTTTATTCAATAAATTAAAATAATATATCTATTTGGCAACTAATAGTATGTCAAATTTGCATTAAAATAAACTGGCAATATTAATGTCGTTGATGAACCAAAATATATTGTATCCCGCTAGATGGCGTTACTATCTCGTAACTTCATAACTTCATACCCAAATGGTTTCGTAACTTCAAAACTTCGTACCCATTTTATATCTATTTGGCAACTAATAGTATGTCAAATTTGCATAAAATAAAAGTGACAATATGATTGTCGTTGATGGACCATTGCATTATATTGTATCCCGCTAGGTGGCGTTACTTTCTCGTAACTTCATAACTTCGTGCCCAAATGGTTTCGTATGTTTTTCGCAACTTTGAGCTTTTTCATTTATCTTTCGATATAGGGTATTTTCAAACTTCTGAGTGACGTAATAAACAAGTTGGGTGACGTCAATCGACCTTCCTCTTTGCCTACCAACTTTCCTCATTGTCTAGCGACCTTCCTCTTTGATACTATAGAATTAACGGATAAAAATAGACCCTCACCCATGGCACGAACAGCTTTAGTACGAATTATCGCGCCATTGGCGCTCGCATAACTTCCTAGTGGACCCTAATCCCTGTTCCCCTAGCGATCTCCGCTCCCATATTAAATAATAACTAACACAGTGTAAAGGGTACTCTAGATTCCACAAGACAGTGTTTAAAAATGAACATATTAGGTATATAAGGTATTTTTAGTATCACTTAATTTAAAATACTAACGTCCTCTCTATAGGCCATGCCTACTCACATTAGAGGACGTTTAGTTCTCATTACTGTTGACCACCCCGGTAGACCCCCAAGGTAGACTGCATACTAATTCTTTTATTCTCGCGTTGGCCTCGCGTCTGTACTGAATTGGGGCGCCATATAATCCGGATGTGTAATCCAGCTTGAATCCGAAAGTATCTACTGTCATAACAAAAAATAATAATAGTAACTTTGTTTTGTTTAAAAAATAAAAAATATTGTATTTTATTCAATACATTAAAATAATATATCTATTTGGCAACTAATAGTATGTCAAATTTGCATTAAAATAAACTGGCAATATTGATGTCGTTGATGGACCAAAATATATTGTATCCCGCTAGGTGGCGTTACTATCTCGTAACTTCATAACTTCATACCCAAATGGTTTCGTAACTTCAAAACTTCGTACCCATTTTATATCTATTTGGCAACTAATAGTATGTCAAATTTGCATAAAATAAAACTGGCAATATGATTGTCGTTGATGGACCATTGCATTATATTGTATCCCGCTAGGTGGCGTTACTTTCTCGTAACTTCATAACTTCGTGCCCAAATGGTTTCGTATGTTTTTCGCAACTTTGAGCTTTTTCATTTATCTTTCGATATAGGGTATTTTCAAACTTCTGAGTGACGTAATAAACAAGTTGGGTGACGTCAATCGACCTTCCTCTTTGCCTACCAACCTTCCTCATTGTCTAGCGACCTTCCTCTTTGATACTATAGAATTAACGGTTAAAAATAGACCCTCACCCATGGCACGAACAGCTTTAGTACGAATTATCGCGCCATTGGCGCTCGCATAACTTCCTAGTGGACCCTAACCCCTGTTCCCCTAGCGATCTCCGCTCCCATATTAAATAATAACTAACACAGTGTAAAGGGTACTCTAGATTCCACAAGACAGTGTTTAAAGATGAACATATTAGGTATATAAGGTATTTTTAGTATCACTTAATTTAAAATACTAACGTCCTCTCTATAGGCCATGCCTACTCACATTAGAGGACGTTTAGTTCTCATTACTGTTGACCACCCCGGTAGACCCCCAAGGTAGACTGCATACTAATGCTTTTATTCTCGCGTTGGCCTCGCGTCTGTACTGAATTGGGGCGCCATATAATCCGGATGTGTAATCCAGCTTGAATCCGAAAGTATCTACTGTCATAACAAAAAATAATAAAAGTAACTTTGTTTTGTTTAAAAAATAAAAAAATATTGTATTTTATTCAATACATTAAAATAATATATCTATTTGGCAACTAATAGTATGTCAAATTTGCATTAAAATAAACTGGCAATATTGATGTCGTTGATGGACCAAAATATATTGTATCCCGCTAGGTGGCGTTACTATCTCGTAACTTCATAACTTCATACCCAAATGGTTTCGTAACTTCAAAACTTCGTACCTATTTTATATCTATTTGGCAACTAATAGTATGTCAAATTTGCATAAAATAAAACTGGCAATATGATTGTCGTTGATGGACCATTGCATTATATTGTATCCCGCTAGGTGGCGTTACTTTCTCGTAACTTCATAACTTCGTGCCCAAATGGTTTCGTATGTTTTTCGCAACTTTGAGCTTTTTCATTTATCTTTCGATATAGGGTATTTTCAAACTTCTGAGTGACGTAATAAACAAGTTGGGTGACGTCAATCGACCTTCCTCTTTGCCTACCAACCTTCCTCATTGCCTAGCGACCTTCCTCTTTGATACTATAGAATAAACGATTACAAATAGACCCTCACCCATGGCATGAACAGTTTTAGTACGAACTCTAGCGCCATTGGCACTCGTATAACTTCGTAGTGGACCCTAAGGGACCTACCATTTAACTTGCAAGGCGGGGGGGGGGAGGTTTAGAAATTTTCTTTCGGTCAACGCGAGAGTTAGAATATTTACCTTTTCTGTCGCGCAATGCGCAAAATTGTTTTCCAGAATGCAACATTAGGGTATATGACAAAATCTCTGAATCAGATTATTTTTTTTCCTCCACAAAAATCAGAATATTTTTTTGGAAAAAACCATAACCCTCCCCCCCCCTTTTCAAGTTAAATGGTCGTTCCATAACTTCTGTCTGTCTACCTATCTCCTCTCCCATATTAAATAATAACTAACACAGTGAAAATGGTACTCTAGATTCCGCATGACAGTGTTTAATGATTAACATATTAGGTATATAAAGGTATTTTTAGTATCATTTAATTTCAAATACTAACGTCCTCTCTATAGGTTATGTCTATTCATATTATTCTACGAAAGGTTTTTGTTGTTGTGTGATATGCAATAATATTATAAATCGTTAAATTTTTAACCCTAAAAATTATTAGAATGTGTTCTAGATAGGACAGTCATGGTCGTTGAGTTGAATCCCGGTCATGGCGAGGTTTACTCGACACACTATTATATGATAAAATTTGTTAGTGGCTTGCGACAAGTCTGTGTTTTTTCCAGATACTCTTGTTTCCTCCACCAATAAAACTGACCACTACAATGTAACTGAAATATTGTTGAAAAGGCTGTTACATGTAGGAGGTTGGATCGAATTGTTCCTGTGCATCTTTTTCGCGCAGGGCTGTCGCGAGTATTTCTTGATAAAACTATGCTTTTAAATGCAAATTGTAATGGAAAAGTAAGAGCAACTACTAGAAAACAAATTATTTAAAAACCATGTGAAAACTTTAATAAAAATCAGTAAATTATTGTAAGAGATATCTTTCTTTAATACTTGTTATGCAATTTGACTGTCTTCAAATACAAAATATTGACAAAACAACATCTGTGACCCCATTTTTTAAGAAAGCTTGTTTTGTTCGAGATACAACAGAGCACATTTTATGCAAACATGGAGAAATTCGTATTTCTTGCATCATAGTTATGAGCAAAAGAATGTCATATGGAGGGAAAAATATCTAGGGCCACGGTGAAAATCTTCTACCTTATTTTTTATTTTTGAAATTAATTTTTTTTTATTAGAGTTTTCTGATCTTAGATATTGTAAAATTATTTCAGAGTATTCCTATTAACATTGTCGTTTCAATTATGCAATATATTTGCAGAAGACCTATTAATGCATCATTTGTTGAGATCCAAAGTTGGTACCTCATATAGTCACACCCACACAATGATGGGTGATTAGCTAAAAAGTTAGGTCGGTGACTTATGCTATTTTATTGTTGTTTTCCTCAGCCCAGAACATATGTGTCTATCATCATGCAAAATAAAATCATATTTCTTTTTTCAAACTCGATCCAACCACCTTAAAGACATATTGTCTACAAAAATCGTAATTTTTTCATACCCAAAATTATTGTCGTTTTCCGTACTGACCTTCATAAAATGAAGATTAAACACCAAATTATTGGCGAATACGCTACGCAACGTTGTTTTTTTCGATTTAAAAAAAATGACCATCGCTACTGGAAGCTAATTAATTATGCACTGACCTGAACGAGGTCAAATCTATTCTTATCTATTTGTATGCCAGTAGCCCGGATGCTGCAGCATGTCATGTTTGTTTGCCTCGCAAATACGGCTGTTTTATGCTCTTTTATTCCTCTTTATCTCTGAATCCGTCAAAGTCCGCTTTCTTCCACGTTTTGACACATTCTCTTCCACATATTAATTGTTTCTAAACAGTGCGCATGCTCAAGATGGGTTCACATAGAAGGTCATATGAATAGACTCGGGTTAAATTTAATTCTTTTTATCCATCACAATAATTCCGATGACGAAAATTTTTGTTTTTTTTTGTCAAAAAAAGAACACAAATCGTATCTGTTCCAGCATAACTGTTTAATGATAGCTTAAGCGAATCATTTACGACAATAATTTTGGGTATGAAAAAGTTACGGTTTTGCTAGACAATATGCCTTTAAATATCATAACTCTAAACCTCTAATTTTACTATTTGCTGCTCCAGAATTTATTGAAATCATAATACAGGTTTTGTTTTCACCCAAATATATGTGGTGTTGTTCACCTTCCACTATCATTATTGCTTGGCACTAGCATATGATTTTCTAGTTCTATTTGAACATCTAAAAGGTTTCTGAAAATGGCCACAATTGGTGTAAGTCGACTGAAATCCGAACAGCTCAGATAATGTAGCATTTAACCAATGGCAATATGATATTTGTTTTCTCCGTACAAATGCGTCACCACAGACCTTAGTTCAAAAAGTAAATGATACGACTTGTATAGCAAGTGTCCAAGAGTAGTTAACAAGACGAGACGTAAATAAAGAAGGTTGCAGTAAGTGTGAAGAAATTGGGTACACAATTCATATGTAGATGGTGATTAAATCACACATGAGTCTATCAATTATAAAACTCGAATATTCATTGATATTATCGAAATATTGTTTTGTCAAGGTAGATGCCGCTACGCGCAACAATGTCACCTTCTTTAGACGCGACAGTCTCGTAGTACTGTCGTTCGCAACTTAAATGCTCACCAAAGCACACGTTTTTGACACTATTAACAATCTACTTAAAATGATCTCCTCTGGTAAACCCCAGAAGTCATTTGACAAAAATCTACTGATCAATTTATTTTTCCGCATTACAATACTCTGTAATAACTTCTGTGTTTTGATATTTCCATTCAAGTTCTACATATTTTTCAGACGATCCGAATCTAGTCGTCATCACACCAACAGATTTGTAGGTAAAATAATTTTTCATCAGTAGCACATATTTGTATTCTGTAATATCTAACTTTTTGGGTATTTTCCAGATGGTCCTAATCAGGTCATCATCACACCATCAATTCAGTCTTACACATTAAAAGAGACAGAACATCTTACTCAAATCCAGTGTACTGCTGACTGTAAAACTAATTGTACAATGACATGGAGTGGATCTAATCTTGCTGCTGGTACCACATCTGTACTTAACCTACAGAACATTAACAGGAATCAGGCAGGGAACTATACGTGTACAGCTAGTAATGACGTCAGTAATAAGACATCTATTGTAGTCAATGTTGTTGTTCTGTGTAAATATAAGGAACGTGAGTGAGTAATTATAACTTAACGAAATACATTCGATGAGTGGCCAATGATGTCGGCTTTGTAGTAGCGGAGAAGCAACATGTACCAAATTTATAGATTAAAGGAGTCGGTCCAATTGTGTTTCTTAAAGAATGGTAACGTAGATACATATACATTGTGCTAGGAATGCACAAATCTTATTTTGTAAAAACAAACACTCTGATTCTACCAAACAATTATTGATTCTACCGAAAAATTATCTGAAACTGAAATCTAACATGCTAGATTTTTGTATTATTGACAACATATTTGTTATCTTAGGTGGACGTATTTTTTCAACGGACATGCGGCATTCATATGGGTACAACTGTGCTCCTCTTCTCGCCGACTTGTTCCTTTATTCGCAGACTTCACACAGGGGCTCCTCGAGAAAAACGAAAAGAAGCTAGCCCGATCCTTTAATTTCACGTTCCGCTATATAGATGATGCTCTTTCACTAAATAATTTTAGGCTTGGTGATTGCATATATCGCATATATCATTGAGCTTGAAATAAATGATACCACAGATACAGATAGGTTTGCTTCCGACCTTGACCTGCATCTGAAAATGTACTGTGAGGGGTGGTTAAGAACGAAACTTTACGACAAAAGAGATGATTTCCATTTCCCCATTGTGAACTTTCCATTTATATTCCAACATCACCTGGATATGGAGTATTTAGCTCTCAACTGATGCAATATTCCAGAGCTTGCGGATCCCATCAGGATTTCCTTGATAGAGGATTGCTGCTGGCAAGGAAGCTAAAGAACCAACATTTACTATTGATTAAGTTGAAGTCATCACTTCAAAAGTTTTACGGTCGCCACCATGACTTGGGTGCCCGTTATGGAATATCTGTGTTACAAATTACCACGTATATGTTCCACTTGTGGTAAACACTTCCTGGTCCTTTCCTCATTCATGACTTATCACCGGATTTGTAACTAGAGTAACACGACGGGTGCCACTAGTGGAGCATGAACTGCTTACCCATCCGGTTCACCTTTGTTCACCCCCGGTTTTTAATGGAATTCGTGTTACTCGTTCTTTAGTTTTATGTGTATGTCTTGTAGTTCGTTGTTTGTCCTTTTGTACTTTTTCTTTTGGCCATTGGGTTCTTCGATGTACGGATTCCGATTACCTCTTTGGTATGTTCATACTATTCTCATAGTCTTTTGTTTGACTTGAACTGGACCAAATAACTATCACACTCGAGAAGAGCAAGATAACCTCCACGCCCTGCATGCGGTTCCAAACGACACGTCGTATTATCTAACATTATCAAATCATTGCCTTCATATGAGGTGAACATCGAAGGTGGTCAACCCGAGAGTGGTTGTTTTCACGAAGGTAAACAACCTCCCGATGATTGACAACTTGATGTTCATCTCATATGAAGGTGATTAATGTTTCATTATACCGAAACTACCCTAGGATATTTAAAACTAGCATGTGTTGTCTTTTGAAGTAGACAACACAATCATGTCTGGTATAAAAATTACACTTCCGGTTGTCAGGGGTTGTAGACCAAACTACCTGTTGTCTCCCTCTACACTATATATGTTTGGGTTTTTACAGGGTTGTCTCTTTAGTCTATTGATTTTCCATAAAACATCCAAATTGTCTTATTAGTTTTATATAATAAAAAAAAGTATGTAAAGCATAATAATATACAATTATGGCCTTCTTAGGAGGTGGACATCCAGAATTGTCAACTTGTGAGGGTTGTTTTCCTGAGGGCTTTAGCCCGATGGAAAACCACCCTAACAAGTTGACAATTCTGGATGCCCATCGACTAAGATGGCCATAATTGTTTTATTAACCGAACAACGGTTTTTAAAACTTACATTTTTTTTTATTTTGTCAACAACACGACAAGCTCCTCAGGGGAATATTCATCAAAGTTGAGGCTATCGGCATTTGTTTCCAGTAAATACTGCTGCAAACATTTGACTGCGGATTTCGTAGAACGTTTTGTGTTCTCGGCATCCTTTTCAGAGGATTTTTGCTAATTTTTCCTCTGAGATATCGGCAAACCGACCTGCAGTTGCCATATTTTATACACACACAGACGATTTCCGGTTTGTGGTTATCGCCACTTAGCGGAGGAAATTTGGGGTTGTCGAGGGTGACAATACTATTATTTACCTCGCACGTTGAATTTTTGGGGTTGTCGAAGGAAACGTCGCAATTGTCAAAGTCATGAGACAGCAGCTGATCGGACCAATCAGAGATATATATAGAGAGAGAGGTTTAATAATAAGTATTATTACATCGCAATATCAGACTCAACAAGTTATATACAACCTATCAGATACAACATTTATACAAAAATGTATATGTATGTGATAAAATAAAAACGTAGTTATCAAATTTAGTTGGAATGACGCATTTCTGGAATAATATTCATCAGGTACACTCAAAGGCAATAGATTGGCATATCAAGTAATTTTTCATCAGTAACACTTATGTAATAGCTTTAATATTTAGATTCATATGGCCACCAACCTGCTTTTTGTTTTCTTTTCAGATGGTCCGAATCAGGTCAACATCACACCATCAACTCAGTCTTACACATTAAAGGAGGCAGACAATCTGAATCAAATCCAGTGTACTGCTGACTGTAAACCTGATTGTACAATGACATGGAATGGACCTAATCTTCCTGCTGGTACCACATCTGTACTTAACCTACAGAACATAAACAGGAATCAGACAGGGAACTATCAGTGTACAGCTAGTAATGACTTCGGTAGTAATACATCTGTTGTAGTAAATGTTGTTGTTCAGTGTAAGTATTATATACACACTATATAGCATTAATTATATAATCCATATGTATGCCAATGCTTAATCTACAGAGCATAACATGAATCATGGTGGCAAGTAAGCTTGTACATCTAGCATAGTCAGCGTTAGAAGGAATGTGCCAGCGTTTTTACATTTTAGACCTGGTTCGCTATTATCATTATTGCAATGCATCAAAGCCAAATATTAGATTTTAAAGCACTATTTCTGTGAATTAAGGGTGCTAGAATTATAATTCAGGGTGTTGTCAAATAGACGAGATTTCAATAGTATCTGTATTAAATATATCACAGTGTTCAGTTCAATCTGTGAAAAATACTGACACATTCCATCATACATTGATGTGTTCAGTGCACCCCTCCATAGCCGTATGGCTACAAAAACTGCGTGCTTACGTTGTTCGTGGACATACAACCAAGTAAAGTACGAATTTTACGACATGTCCCTCTAGGGTATAAAGTATTACGCCTTGGCTGCATAAAAGTGTTAAATTACTACATATTATAATCAATTAATATTCTGGATATAAATTTGGTAGAGGTCTTTAGAAACACAGTATTAATATACTTTATAGATTATGAAAGCTAAATCAATGTCGTTATTCAAAGAGGTTCAATACAAACGTAGATATTCATTTTAAATATAATGACCGGATTTCTTGAAGAAAAAAAAAATTTATCTGGTACGTTTATTGTCAACAGATTGGAAAGCCAACTGATTTAACAGTCAAAGGGAGGAAAACGGGCCTAAGCAGGATAACCAAAATCTGCAAGTTCATTTAGGCCTAAGTTGACCTCTGGTTTTTAGTTGGATTCGCGTTCCTGTATCTTTAGATTTGTGTGTAGTGTTCTGTAGATTATTATACCCCCACAAAGTTTGAGGTATATATGAATCACCATGTCCGTCCGTCCGTCCGTCCATGTACCTTGTAAGCGCAACTCCTCCTAAACGGCTTATTGGATTTTCATGAAACTTTACACACTTGTAGTACACTATCTGCAAATGTGCATGAAGGAATATGGTCGCTGTCCAAAATTTAAAAGGAGAGATAATATAACTTACACTTTCACGAAAAGAGGGGGTGCATGTGCCTTGTAAGCGCAACTCCTCCTAAACGGCTTATTGGATTTTTATGAAACTTTACACACTTGTAGTACACTACGTGCAGATGTGCATGCATGAATATGGTTGCTGTCCAAAATTTAAAAGGGGAGATAATTCAACTTATACTGTCCGTCCGTCCATGTACCGTGTACGGTGCATTTCATTTGCGCGGATTAGCCTTACAATTGCGCGGGAAAAATCCTTCATTTGCACTGCAAAACACCTTTCATTTACGCAGGTTTTTTACCTGAGATTTACCTGTTGCACTCCTTCAATTGCGCAGATTACCTGTAATTTGAACATAGATCAAAATACAGACGCTATATATACAGAACCAGTGAGTTGATTTCATAGTGAGTATCTTGTTCACGAATATTAAAATCTGTTCAGCTATGTTTCAAATTGTCATTTCTTATTCAGTTGTATTTTTACATTCAAATAATAAAGTTTATATTTCTGTTTAAAACATCAATTAAGATTATAATTATTTATTTAAGCCAAAATGTTTTTTCATCAATTAAACTCGAAAATACATTTTTTTTTAGATTTTTCTTATTAAAATTTAATTTCTAAATTTTTATACATTTATGTACATTTAATATGTAAAGTTACAAATATTGAATATTTAAAAAAAAAATTCGCGCAATTGAAGGATTGCAACAGGTAAAAAATCGGCGCAAATGTAGGGCCCTTTAGCCGCGCAATTGAAAGGGTAGTTAATTCCTCAAATATGCGCAAATGAAATGCGCCAACCTTGTAAGCGCAACTCCTACTAAACGGCTTATTGGATTTTCATGAAACTTTACACACTTGTAGTACACTACCTGCAAATGTGCATGAAGAAATATGGTCGCTGTCCAAAATTTAAAAGGAGAGATAATATAACTTATACTTTCACGAAAAGAGGGGGGTGCATGTGCCTTGTAAGCGCAACTCCTCCAAAACGGCTTATTGGATTTTTATGAAACTTTACACACTTGTAGTACACTACGTGCAGATGTGAATGAATAAATATGGTTGCTGTCCAAAATTTAAAAGGGGAAATAATTCAACTTATACTGTCCGTCCGTCCATGTACCGTGTACGGTGTATTTCATTTGCGCGGATTAGCCTTACAAATGCGCGGGAAAAATCCTTCATTTGCGCTGCAAAACACCTTTCATTTGCGCAGATTTTTTACCTGAGATTTACCTGTTGCATTCCTTCAATTGCGCAGATTACCTGTAATTTGAACATAAATCAAAATACAGACGCTATATATACAGAACCAGTGAGTTGATTTCATAGTGAGTATTTTGTTCACGAATATTAAAATCTGTTCAGCTATGTTTCAAATTGTCATTTCTTATTCAGTTGTATTTTTACATTAAAATAATAAAGTTTATATTTCTGTTTAAAACATCAATTAAGATTATAATTATTTATTTAAGCCAAAATGTTTTTTCATCAATTAAACTCGAAAATACATTTTTTTTAGATTTTTCTTATTAAAATTTAATTTCTAAATTTTTATACATTTATGTACATTTAATATGTAAAGTTACAAATATTGAATATTTAAAAAAAAAATCGCACAATTGAAGGATTGCAACAGGTAAAAAATCGGCGCAAATGAAATGCGTCAACCTTGTAAGCGCAACTCCTCCTAAACGGCTTATTGGATTTTTATGAAACTTTACACACTTGTAGTACACTACCTGCAGATGTGCATGTAGGAATATGGTTACTGTTCAAAATTTAAAAGGGGAAATAATTCAATTTATACTTTCACGAAAAGGGGGGCATGTACCTTATAAGCGCAACTCCTACTAAGCTGCAAGCGGGGGGTATCACTCAGTGAGGTCACTCACAGTTCTAGTTGTATTGTCTGTCTGTCTCCGATTGATGGCTTCTGAATACTTCTGTGGTATTATCAAATGATTTTTTGGACAATTATTACATTATCTGGGAACTGTAAATCGAATAAAGGCTGTCAGCGCACGTTACTGCGACGCCGTTTAAATAAACTTTTTTTTGTAATTTGTTTATTTTTGAAAAAGGAATAAACATGTAATCATTACATTAATCAATAATATATTGTTTTTTGACACCCAACACACATATACTAATATAATTTTCAATCATAAATACATATCTCTTTTGGCCATACATGTACACCTGACAATGCTACCTCAAGAGGCTGCCATTTCATGTTGAAGCAATCACCAACTACAGAGGGTGATAAAAGACGTGCAAAGTACTTTTCCACTTTTATTTCAGAATTAAGATATTGTAACCCTGCATTCAAGTTTGGTAACATATCCTTTAACTTGCATATATACAAGTAATATTTGAGAATAAGTAGACAATTCTGTACAGGTAGACTACTTTCAAACTGTACATTTCCCAAAATAATACCTTTTGGAGGCAAGCTTACATTGCTTCCACCTATATTTTTTAGAAAGTCCATTATTGAAAACCAGAAGTTTTTTGTTACATTACAGTCCCAAAAAAAGTGTTTATAAGTTTCTTTTGCTTCATTGCAAAAGGAACATAATTCAGTTTCTTTTATCTTGCACTTATAGAGATAGGGATTTAGAGCAAGAATTCTGTGAATTAGTTTATATTGAAAACATGACAATTTATTATTTTTTGATAATGAAAAAGATTCTGAAAAGATAAGACACCATTCGGTTTCTTCTATATCAAACTCATTTGACCACTTATTAATAATATTTACAGGTACAACTGTGTTTTTATCAACAAGCTGTCTATTGAAATATTTACAGGGTTTTGGGTCAATCTGTAACTGATGAATAAACTTATTCTCTTAATATATTAAATTGTGACAGGTATTGATCAAGTGTTTCCAATGTCTTGGTATTGCACTTATAATACCATAGAACTCTACAAATGTGGTGTCAACATGATATGTGTCCCGAAAAAATTCATAGCTCATTATTTGTTTATTTTGATCAAGTAAATCGTTTATAATATAAATGTCCTTTTCAATCCAGTTCTTCAAACAGGGAGATGTATTGTTGACTTTGATATGACTATTTAGCCATATGGATTGGCTCAAGACATCATTTCCATCTATCACTTTTTCATTTTTTATGTTACTAAAATTGTCAAGAATGTCTTTCCAAAATGGTTTAAAGTGCTTGCTACTGTGTGCAGTCCTTCTTTTCCAGGTAGTAAAATTTTATCCCCACCCCAATTTTCTAAAGAATCAATTAACAATATTTTCCTAGGAGAGAAATTTAAAGGATCTATATATTTCTTTATCCATGTCATTTTTAATGCTTGACAGAAAAGTTTGACATCAAGCATTTTCAAACCACCATCCTCGTAACTGTTTGTTAGTATTTCCCTCTTAACCTTATCCCTTTTTCCATTTCAAAGAAACTTATAAAAGGACTTTTGTATATCTTTTAATATATTGTCAGGTGGGTTTGGCAGAACTGTTAGGATTTGGATTAGAATTGGCCGTGCCAGAGACTTGATAACTGTAATTTTTCCAATATATGTTAAATCACGCCAGCACCAAGCACTTAGTATCTTATTAATACTTTGAAGTTTATCAGAGAAATTTAGAAGAGTTTGTCTGGAGAATTTAGATCAAATTTAATACCAAGGAGTTTAAATTTACCTGTATGATTCCAAGTTATATTATTTTGGAGGAAATATTCCTCCCCCGATCCATGTTTAGAGCCAATCCATATTGCTTCTGTTTTGTCTAAATTTACTTTTAAACCAGAACATTCCGAGAAAAGGGACAGTACTAGTAATGACTTCTCTAACGATTGAGGGTTATCATCTAAAATTAAAGAAGAATCATCTGCATATTGGCTGAGGAGAAATTCAGAGTTTTCTATCTGTACTCCAGTAATATCTTTATCGTTTTTTAAGGCTGCAGCGAGTAACTCTAGAACCAATATAAGTTTAAATAAACTTAGTTTCTAATTTAATGTGGTAGTTATTAGTTTTTATGATGCCATATCTACATAATCTTTATATCATAATAAACCGTAGAATATGAGGAATAATTTATTTTTATATTTATGAAATATATTGATATTTATTCTGTCGTATCCCACCACGGAAATTTTGAAGATGACTTTTGAAAGATAAAGAAATATTGACCGAAATACGCAGTCTGAATGAAATGTCTACTTCTTAATTTTACTAAAAAAAACAACGTCGCTTGGAATTTTAAAAATTTATAACGCAGCACACAAATAAATCAACGAAATTTGTATGTGCCAAGCAGTTATTTCTATTCAAAGACTACCATTAATACCAATCATTAGTATATTAAAATTAAGACAAACACGAACAGAATAAAATGCCAAGTCTGAATGGATTGTCCACTTCATCAATTTCGACGTCAAATGCGTTTTTCAAAATTTTGTGAATTTTGCGCCTGTTAGCGTCGAAAACGTAAATGGTTTTTCCGTTGCTTGTACCAGGAATCTGATCACATTTGCCAAAACATATGGTAAATTAAAAGAAGAAAACTTGGAAAATCAAATACCGGAACCACAGTATCCTTAGATCTAAAAATGACAAAATGTTAATGTTCTTTTTAAATACCGAAAATACGACAAACTTTCTATTTAAAACCAAAAGATAACAATATTAATTCGACCATCTCACGGAAAATTTTAATGTATTAAAATACTTATATATATGTGCTTCGGTTGTTTAAGTGGTTCCTACTTTTTACAAAAAATTATCACTTAAGTTCCACTTGTGAAGCAGATACAACATTTGGTTTAAAGCGTCACAACGTTGAAAACGTCGCTTTTTAGCGTTGCGTTACGTTACGCAACATCTTGCGTTCAGTCATACGAAGGGTATCGTCCTATTGGCTAAGGTAACTTACGTTTTCGTCAAAGCAACCTTTCAATATGTTGGTATGTTATTACTAGCGACAGAGCACAATTTTGAATTACTAGTCTTAACTTGTTGAAGGATATTATTAATCTGGGATTTGTTTTAAGTGACATAATGGTCCTTTTTATATCTGTCAGATTGCCTGATTTTATATAACATTTAATATGGAATTGTTACAGTCGTTCAGTAAGTTATGATTATAAGCAAATGGCAAATTCACTTCACAAAATATCCATTACATTAATCGTTTATAATAATGGCATACATACATACATACATACATGTAACGGACAAAGTAATTTAATTATTTACGTGTGGGTCCCGGTGTCGTATAGTAAACCTTCTGCATAGCAAACCTACCACCAGAATGTTTACTATATAACAAACCTTCCCCCGGATACTTTACTATATAGTAAATATTCCCCCGGGGGGAAAATTTACAATATAGTAAACATTCCCCCATCCATAGCCGATCATCCCACGGATATTTTGCTATATATAGTAAATGTTCCCCCTTAATCCGGATAATTATTATATGGATTCGGATTTTAGCACCTTAATCGTGTTAATTTTAATTGCTATTGTACCATTAATTATATCCGGTTATGACTAAAACCTAAAAAGAAGCACATGCTTTGCATTAAACAAATGTACTTAGCCATTTTGCAGTATTTGAAAAACTTGACAGTAGGTAGGAAGGTTTACTATGCGGAATAAATACTATATAGTAAGCGTTCCCCCCATGGCGAAGGTTTACTATATAGTAGATCTTGCGGGGGGTTAATCTACTATGGGGAAAGTTTACTCTATGACACCGGTACATCTGATATGCCTACACCACCCCTTTGCCTGTTATAGAAGGCAGACAAAAGAATGCGATAGGTGTGCCGTGTGGCGACCCGTGATAAGGAAAATTAGATCCTGGTGTTTGAAGCATACCTCGTTGTGCCATACTTCATCTAGACAGGATATCTAGTTAACTCATTCAATTAACCGTCTAGTCACGCGAAACCTATCAATATTCCTTCTGTATTATTTCTCCATTGAAAAATATTGTTTTAAAATCCGTTTAAAAGAAGTTATTCACTACACATTTTACTTTAAATATGGCAGGCAAAACTACAGTTAATAATTCTGGGTTACGAATTAACTTATTTTGTTAAGCACGAAACGAAAGGCAAACAGTGTAATACAGAATATGATGTCATCGATATGTTGCTGTTCCTTATAGATAAAATATTTTGAGTTGATACTGAAACATATCAGACTAACAAATATAAAGCATGTAATCTCACTATCAGGTATATTTAGGATGTTCTGTCAATTAATAATACAAACTGTGCCAACTACATTCCATTAATGTAACTCATAGAATTTGAGAAGCCGGAAACAACAGAAACAGTTTCCTCTGTCCTTTCTGTGAAACCTTGTGACAAATGAGACGACTTCAAATTTACCAACCGACCTCGCGTCTGGAATTTAAATTTCACAACTCATACGTTATGCTCGAGCTTGCAGTTTGTATTAAGACGTTTCACTACGTAACCTACTATAGTATGAAGTCAAACATTTTTACAGGATCGCATCATCGTATCAAAAATGTTTTCGAATATAAACGATATCAATTCCTTTTTGAAATGTATCCTGTCACATGCGTACAGATGACAAAAGCTGATATTGTCAAGTGAATTGGTCTAAAAGGGGCCCCAATTCCGAAATTATGCATATTTGAAAGCTGTATAGAATTTTTATTTTTCATCGTTTACTGATTCGTTTTTCTTTCTATGTATTGTGTGGAGAAAGTTCGGTAGAATGTTGACGGATTTCCTACAACTTTTACGATTGCCAAGGTAAAATTTATCGAAAGGGGCCGAAAAGTGGCAATTTCTCAAATTTGAAAGTTTTTAATGTTCACCTAATTTAGATGCCTTTTTGCGTTTTTAGGGCTGTTGATTAATCAAATTGGTTATTTTATCTGAAAGAGACCCAATTACCAAATGTCATATATTTGGAAAAAATTGTTATCCAATTTAAATGCCATTTTTGCAAGGTGCTCATCCTTCTAGGTTAATTATAAGTCAATGACGAACATGTGATATTTATTTTATTTCAATATTTAGATTCGAGGATTTATTTTTTGTATTTTTTTGAACGATTTATTATAGCAAGCACTTCAAATTATAGTCCTATGGATTTCCTATATCAGCTATGGTTTACGAATCTAATTTGATTCCAGCATAGCGGGTGCAGGAGGAAGCCTTTATTGGTTTGCTGACTTGATGTCGTCTTATTATGTTGTGACCTGCATTGACCTTTGTTTTAAGTCCTATTGAGAAATGTGTTCTGCAGATTTCTGATGAAATTTTCAAACTTTGACCATTGACCCAGAGGCTTTGGGTGGGGAACAGACTTTGCAAACACAGGAACAAGGTTCCGGTATATAAAATTTATTGCGAACCAAAAGTGTTGAAACTGGTTGCACCGTCCTTTTATATACCACTTTTACATCCGTTTCTGCATTCACAAATTTTGCGACAAAATCCGCTTTTTAAGATGCAAACAGGTAAACTTTATTTTGTTTATTTTTTTAATCCGTCTGCATAAACTTGTTACTTGATAATTCATCCTGTTTCTTTGCTTAAAAGATGTAAGCATCCTATTGAGGCTAAGCTTGTTACATGCTTTATCTCAAAAGCATTTTGTGAAATTTCTGTAGTTTTGATTTGTCGAAGGATGGGTTGATTTTAATATAATATTTTTGTAGCAAAACATCCAAGATTTAAAATGTAGAAAAATATTGTCTCACAAAATTACCGGTATGATTTGGCATAACTGGTATAGTTAAAAAAAAGTTCAACAAAAGTTAAGAACCTAGTATTTTGTTCAAAATATATTTTTTTCTTTTATTAAAGATGACAGAAGTTGAACCCGAAATGCTTTCTGGTACTATTTCACCATGGATTAGACCACAGGCTACAATCTGAGTGGTATTTGAGTGAGTGAATGAGTGATTTGTTGTATGACACAAACTGTGCAATTGTTCAGCTTTATCAATTAAATTTTCAGTGAGATGATGATGAGGTCCGCTTTGTACTAGACCAATACGCTTGGTTAAAATTTTATAGTGCTAGCACAATGAAAAAGTTGTCCACGGATAGACCTGTCACCCTACTCGGACACATTATCCTGAATCCGAGCCAACCAGTCTTTGCTCTTTCTCCTTAATGATGCATGCTTAGCAGAGAAGCAAGAAATACCAATTGTGTAGACTTTGGTTTGATCCGATCGGGGCTCGAACCTACGATCTACCGCATTCGAGGCGAGCACGCTAAACATTACATCACCGATGCGGACGAATCGTATTTAATGCTGATTATGAAATCAAATTGTTGGTTAATAATAGTGGGAAAAGGGAGACAACACAGACATTTTAAAACTTCAGAAAATGTGTTATTTGGTTATTGTTTTTCAACAATTAAAGAAAACGGACGAGTCAGAACTTTGGAATGGATGTATGGAGAAACATTTTTACGCACATTTACTCAGTAGCGAGGATAATCACCACGTTTACGCCAAAGCTCCCACACTCGCATATTGATTCTACGAACCATGCGACGATACATCTCTTGGGGGAATTGCCGCCTTTCTTCAATCATTGCGTTTGTTAATTCAGCAATATTTTAACATTGTGCATTACATTGGGTGCACTTTATGGCAAATAAAGTCCCAAAATTATCGATTGCGTTCATTTCAGCAGAAATGGCAGGCCACTGAAATGTCAAATTCTTCTATTGCTGCCTGAATTCTCTTGCATTGCGAGCGTTGTGTGATCTTGCGTTATTGCCCGTAAGGATCGGCCAAGCAGCCAAGAAGCGTTTCAGATTTTTCGGCTGCCTTTTGCTGTTTATAATCTTCTTTTTTAGCATAACATTTTTCATACGTTCGCTACTGTTTAAGTTAAATTTTATTTGTTTCATAAAATGGAAAATATTGTAATCCCTTGGATTATAAGTAGTTATGAACGGAATTATATTATTTTGATTTGAGGTTATATGTACTTGTTCCGACAGTTCCGTGTGTATCAGTCCTTTTTCCAACGCTTTCTGACTGTGTAGCATCACCACCGGATATAGGTACCTCGTGAAGTCAAGTAAGGTCAAATTCTTTCTTATTTTCATTATATTCTACGTTTTGCTGACAAGTAAAGTTTTGTGATATTGATTCCAAATAATGTAGCTATTATTTAAAGCTGATTATGATCCATATTTGGCTTTCTTTCTCTTCAAATCGTCAGAATCGGACCGGGTGGTACCTGTTCAAAGAAGCATGTGACGAGTTCAAAGTTGTAAAAAACACGTTTATCCTTCAACTATTCATTTGACATTTTTGTAGAACAAAGTTTTATCATTTTTAAGCTTGAACAACACTGTATTTCGAAATAAATTATTGTTTTCACAGAGAAATTCGTGTAAATAAAGCGACATTGCTGTACGGCAAATAGCAAAATATCTCATATCCAGCTTAATCAGTCAGCACGTGACTTTGATGACGTAGTCGCCAACATTATAGGTGTCATTTAAATTACCAAAGAATGCACGGTGATTGAACTTTAAATGGCAATTTAAAAAAATCTGCCCAATGTAAAGATATGTTGCTGATATCCACATAATCTTGAAATGTTTATCGATAAGAAAATGTTATTTGTATCAGTTTAATTTAAAGAGAAAATACTTCCAAATCAATTTTTAAAAAAGTGCATTAAAACCTCGATGAATCATGAACAATCCCTATTAATTTACGATAATTTGTAAATTCAGTCGTTGTAATTTGATCAATAAAATTAATATGAAAAAAAATGTTGCATGATATCCTGTAGAAGCTGAATAATTAATCTGTCCGAAAATCGAGGTCCTAACAGTTTAATTTGTGTTCATATTACTTCCAATTTGATTGAAATTGACAATTTTTTAAAGATCGATCAAGAAAAATCCAACATGGCGGAGCTGACCGGAAGTAGTGTTCATGTTTAATAGTACGCGGATTTTATAGATTATACATGTAGATCATCTATTTCACTCATTTATTCGTGATTCTTTAAAAATATTCCACCTGATTAAAAATAGTTCATGTCAAGAAGTGTGCATTTTCCTCTTGAGCAATTTTGTGGACACTCCGATATTAATGTTTGTTTGTAAATTTTAGCACTTGGCTTGATTCTGTCCTGTCAAATGTGAATTGAAAATTTTCTGGATTATAGTTATGTTTTCATTACAATTATATACATTATTTGGAAAAGTAAAGGTCCACACAGAGGAGTACAATACATCATAATTAATTAT
>MJUT01053330.1:376101-393435 GCA_002080005.1 Gigantidas platifrons
GGAATATATTACTTCACCACCCTCAATTCATCTACTAAGGCTAACATAGCAGAGCGAGTCATACAAACTATTAAAAACATGATGTATCGCTACTTCACTAAGAACAGAACACATCGCTATGTTGACGTCTTACAAGACATCGTCGAAAGTTACAATGCAACACCCCATAGAAGTTTAAACAATGTCGCTCCAAAGGATGTAAGTAAAGACAATGAAGCTGATATATGGGCTTACATGTACTTGAAACCGAAAGCAATAACGTCATCAAAGAAAAATATAACACCATATCACTTCAAAATTAATGATTTAGTCAGAATTTCTCATAAAAATATGGTGTTTGATCGATCATATGACGAACATTTTACCAGAGAAATATTTAAAATTAGCAGACGCATGCGTATGCAGGGCATCGCAATGTACAGATTAAAAGATTTTCAAAATGAATCTATCAAAGGAAATTTTTACGAAGCCTAATTGCAAAAGGTGAATAAATAGGAAAATGCTCTGTGGTTTATTGAGAAAAAAATTAGAAGGAGAAAACGAAATGGAGAAATCCAGTAGCTAGTCAAATTTGATGGATGGCCAGATAAATATAACAAGTGGATGCCAGAAAAATATATCAAAGACGTCACAGATAGGTAACGACTAACATGAGTACCTATGTGGTGCTCAGCAGCGATATGTCATCCAAATACTTTCCAGATAATAAACCTTTTAGGTTCAAATCACATTTTAATTCACCGTTACTATTAGAAGGTACTTGGAAAGTAGCACTGATAGAAGCTGACATCTCGAGCACACTATCTAAAACAGAAGCTATCTACGTACATTCAAGCATCTGTCAGGATTCCATTGTTGAAGGCGATAAGAAACCATTGCTTAGACGAATAATGTCGGCTGCTCCAAGTGATTGGTCAGCATTCATTGATCTGCCACATTACATTCCTGTAAATACAAACGAATTGTATGATATTGATATCTATATAAAAGACAAACAAGATAAAACTGTATCATTCTTAGATCGACCGAGCACGCTAACACTTCACTTCAAATCGTTTCCTTTTTTCTGAGATGGATAGTAATAAGATGTACGTTCCTAATCCCCAGAAATGGATACGATATTATGAAAGTATGGCAAAGGGAAGTCATAATCCATATGTTGGTCAAAACGGTGGAAATAGTGGAAAACAGATGGGAGGTTCTTTAGTTGGTAGTCCTGGTACCTTTATGGTTCCAATTGAGACGCATACAGATTCAAAATCTCATCAAGCAGATCCAATGACTATAAAATTGGTATCTCCCTCAGAACAAGTTGTTCAACAAGCTAAAGCAGAATTACAAATTGCCACCAACTTTAAGATAAAAAAAACACTTCATTTCAAGTCGACAAGCCATGCACAGATTAATTAGTTTATCTTCCATTGATTTGTGTGTAAAATGGTTGAGGGGGTGAAATCTAAGCTAATTGTAGCTAGGGACAGCAGTGGCTAGGTTGCAGGTTCCGATGTGGAGTCCTGGCATAGGTATACTGTCTTACTTCTTACTCTTCGCTATGTTCCTGAATTGACAATCAGGGGATTGTTATTTGTATATACTAGACTACTACAGAATCGTGATACAAAAATGTACGACTCGTCGTGGTCGTCATCATATGGTAGTTAGATTAAAAACCACCTATTCAATCAGTGCCTATTACCTCCATAGTTGCGAGTTTGAATCCTGAAAATGGCGAGGTGTACTCGATACAACATTATGTGATTGAATTTGTAAGTGATTTGCGACAGGTCTGTCGTTTTCGCCAGGTACTCCAGCTTCTTCTACAAATAAAACTGATCACCACATATTGTGCTGCACCCTCAGGAGATGCTTGTTGGTTTCTCTGTGTTATCAAGTTCATTTGATTATTGCATCAAATTATAATTTTTAAACTATCTGTAAATGAATAATACACAGATCAACTTTCCTTTCAAAAGACAACATTTGAATAGCTAACATCTCTGGTGAGTGACAACGGGTTCCCCGGAATCTATTTGTGTCACTCTATGAAAGGGCTGTATTAAAAGCATGTAAATACCCATATATGTGTGTATTTAAGGCGAAAATGTTGAAATTGTCTATTAAATTTAGTTTGATTCATATACAGTGAGGCCTTTGACTAACTTGGTATTTGTTTTCAGAGTTAGCACAAAGAAAAACACCATGGATGACTTAAACTCAAAGAAGATTTAATTACCACAGACGAATCAACATAAATTATAAAGGAACAGGAATATTTGACTTAAAAAGAATCCAGATATATACTCATGCATGTAATTGATAAAATAGAAATTTGGGGCAGTTTGTATTGTGTAGATTGTGTATGTAATGTAAAGCAATGTGTTTGATTCCTCATAGTCTACTTGCAATTATTCATGTATAAATCCAAAGAATACAATGGTGTGGATATTTTGGATGTAATATTCAGTGATCAAAGGCAGAAAGATGTGATGAATTAAGTGATTAAATAAGTATTTAATGATTCAGAAACACATGAATACTCGTATTTATCAGTTCAGAAAAGAAATCAGGATTCAACCATACCTACATGTACACATTAAGATGCAGTAAACATTGAAACATAAATTTGAGATCTTGGAGATAATTCACTTTAATTGTTAATAACAAAAAATTGAAAGTGATGTTGTTTCTTTTTCAGTACATTGTTTAATGACATGATATGTGTATAACAGTTCCCATAATTGTGTGGGAAACAATATTGTTGTAGCATTATTTGTACTTGTAAAGATATGCCATATTATGACCCAAAGGTGTTTTATGTTATGCACTACATACACAAATTTTGATCCATCATTTGTCCATTGGAAGTTAGGTGTTTAACACCACTTTCAAAAATTTTTCAGTTACTACTTTTGTGGCGGAAATTGGAGTACCCAGAGAAATCCACAGATCTGTCGCAAGTCACTGACAAACTTTATCGCATAATGTTTTATCGAGTACATCTCGCCATCTTTGGTGTTCAAACTTACAACTTAAGTGGTGATAGGCAACGATGGTACAGGTAGTTGTAAATTCAACTACCATACGACCACGACGGCTCAAGTTCAGTTAAGATGAAAGGTAATTGTTTTATTGATATTGATATTGATAGAATTTATGATTATCACTGTTTATAAACTTTCTTTCCATATCAATCAATGAAAATAATTGGATTGCTGAAATTATGTTTTTGTTGGGGTTCATTGGATGTTCCGGCAATTGTAGATACAACGTTAGGCATATCAGAACAATACCCTTTCTTTTGGCACCAGATTGAGATTGTTGAAAACTGATTTTTACGATTACACACTTTCTATACGTCTACCGATGTTGAATTTAAAAAGCTGCCAACAGCTGATATACTGACACCAAAGCATAAATAAATAAATAATTAAAAAAATAAATAAATATCGCACGGACCGTGTTATTTATCTTAGTGAATCTCATGATCATCGATGAGCTAAAACAATTGACGCAGATGGTCCGCTGCAGAGCATGATCAGTATAAAACTGGGGCTCTTTAAAGACAACAAGTAAAACAAAGTGGAAATATTTTAAAATAACATTATTATCATTTGAAATATACATATGTATAAAAGTGAAGAAAAATAGATCAATGGATTTGAATCCGAGGATCCCTAAATTTAACATCACATTTTCATAAATTATATAAAGTTTCCGCTTTTGCGCCCAAATTAAACTTTTAACTTCTATCAGTTCCATTCTCTTAATTCAAATTGAACTATCAATCCGGTACCTTGAAAATGCGTTCTGTCATGTGCATAAGTTATTGTTTGCATGATTGACAGAACATTCATCATATTGTGTTCTAGCTTCTGAACTGTCGATCGAGAAAAAAAATATTCAAGACAAGCAGCATATAGCCAGTCAATGTCAATGGGGTTGGCAACTACTATTTCGCATGCACAATAGCGACCCAACACGGCAACGTGTGAAAACAGGAATAAAATTATGTTGCTTAAATATGTACTAACCACATTACATGTGAACTGTATGAATCTGTTTGATAAAGGCATGTAACTAGAATAGGAAAAATGTACGCTTTAGTGAAATAATGTTGTAATAAAAGATCGTGAACGTGATGTAAAAGTTTGAACGAATGTCAAGGTATATCTTAAATGAGGTTGAAACAAGTCACCATTTGATATAAATTCGGTTGTATTTCAGTTTGACGATTTTTAATTAAGTTAGACGGATCACAACCATATTTTATTTTAACAAATGCAACTCATTTGTTTTTTTTTTCATGACCTATAATAAAATGAAAAAATATTTATCACAATGTCTGAACAGTTCCAGCATTCAATAGAAAAATCGTAGAATTATATAAATTCGATAACTCTAGCACACATATATCCTCGTGTATTGTGTTTTCGACCTACTAACATATTTCCGGTGATTTCTCTTGTATCTAGTTGAACACAGACATACCTTTTATTCTAGAGGTAGTAAGTTCTTTTGTGCATAAAATTATATTAGTAAAATAAAATTTGCTGTTAAGTTAGTTTTTAATTCGAGTTGAGAATATTTACGACGCTTTTGTTTAGAAAAAAAATGACGTCTTATGTTTTCGACCTATCTATTAAACCGACTCAAACTCGGTAAGGATGAGATGTACTAATCCGGAATTGCTTGTGATTTGATGCCAAGATTCATGACCATTTATTGCATACGATTATATATATCCAACTTATTTTTTTTTTTTAAAAGGGGAGGAATAAATAACTAAATGCTATAAATAATATAATCAAGGTTTTCTGTTTTATTTTATCTGCTATATATGCATTATTTGTATTAAGACAATTAAAAATTACAATTTCTTCAGTCCAGAGTAATTAGTGAAACTCACATTTTTCACTTTTCTAAGTTAAATAAACAATATCATTAGCACCAATTAAACTTGCATACAAAATAGTGTATATAATCCCCCTCCTAGATCGCTGTTTATGACATAAAAAAAATAATTCCAAGTAAAACCTGTAAGGATCATCCCATTTTCCGTATCTGAAATATTTATTTGTATGACAACTGATCGCTTGACAATCACATAACTGAATAACAGAGAGATGAACATAATCAATAACATCTACCACTATTCTTCGATATTTATTGACCTTGATTAAACAAATTTCAGAAAAAAGAATAGGCATTAGTGAAACTTGCAAAAATACAGTATCAAATGAAAACAATGTTTGTACTTGCATCTACTAGCTCTATTTTCAGCCTCGTTGCCACATGCATTTCTGATTGTTGTTATATCTAAGTTTAGCAGCCGATCATGACGTCACGATGTCATGCGCTAAATACAGGAAGTAAATAAACATTAGGACGAAAATGTAAGACGGTCGAAAACATGATACTAGGCGATATATGACTGGGAGCTATAAGGGCCAAAATCGGACCCATCTCAGATGTCTATAAAATTTTCTCCAAAATGTATTCACAATATGTGCTTTTCAGAAATAAACACAGTTAGTTAATATGAGCATCTATTTTCTCACAGCAGACCGACAAAGTTAGGTAATGAAAAGCATTGAACGTCATTTTTTTCAGAATAGAGAACTTATGACGTACCATTGTATTATAATGCGTATCTTTAAAAAAAATAAAATAAAGCTCAATAAACAAGGCATACATATGCAATGTGGATTGATATAAGGAACAAAAACATGTTCCCAAGCTGTATTATGAAATTAAAGTGAACGAATAGTAATATCGAAACGTCACTCATTTTCGATGGTCGCCTATTTTCGACGTTTTTCTTTTCACGAGATAAAATCACTCATTATTTGGATCGCTTCATTTTTCAGAGGTTAAATTATGATGCATAAATTGCAGAAATTATCTCAAGAAATCTGATCTAAAAATGTCATCATTAAATATAAGAACTACGTACCACATCTATTATTTCACGTTCAAATTGTATTTTTTCGTAATTCATTTTTTCGTCACCTTAAAAAAGAATCTGGTGCAGACCAATTTTGGTTTCATCGTCTGCAATGACATTTTTAATGTAAATATTGAGGTCATATCAATTCAGACACTTATTAACATTGATCGTCGAAAAATTGGTATTAATCTTAAAGAACTAATAGATTGATTTATTTAGACAATATTGTTTAAACACTTAATTCTTAGCGGCAACCAATTCGATGATATATTCAAGTATATTTTTACGGACAGCCACCACAAATCTATAATAAAAAAAAATTCAAAGGTGCGGGTGGGGACAAGTCCAATATTTAAAGTTCGCTTTTTTTTTATTATATTGAAATATTTTGGGAAATGTTGTGAAGCAAAGTTTAATGTGTAGCGGTTGTAGTTAGGAAGCTGTAAGAATTATTTTGTTTTCTTGGTTAAACTGATAGTAAGCCTTGGAATAAGATATCCCATGGAAAGGGGTTGTCGATAGATAATGTTTTACAATCAAGTATTTCATATATATCTATGATGAGAACAATTTTACAACCACATGATAAATCATGTAGATAAAATGTGTGTCGCTGCCATGGGTCTATGTATGATTGTTTTGATTGCCACCAGAAAAGAGGAGATGGTAGATATTATTTTGCCTTGTGACAGGCCAATAGCAACACTCCTAATAAACTGTTTCTATCAGAATCTGCAGTAAGTTGTCTTTTACGTGTAAGGAATGTATCCTTTACATCCCGCACTAATGGGTGTATTAAATTCGTTCCTCACAGCTCTCTGGTGCCACTGCAGCAATATTTCAGTTATATCGAGGCGGTCAGTTTTATTGTGGAGGAATCCGGAGTACTCGGGGAAAAACCACTGACCTGTCGCAAATCACTGACAAACTTTATCACATAATGCTGTATCGACGGTGGAAAATAGTAAAAGTAACGTCGGATTATTTAGTGAATTATTTGAAGATAAAACGGCAAATATGGATTTTCAAAACATATTTTTGATTTATATGCATAAGACATTGTATACCCAACACGAAATCTTGACTAAGATGGATAAACTTATGTGGTATTAAACTGATGCAGTCGATTTTTTCTGAGCGAGTATCTTTTATGCAGTCACCATTAAATACACCAATTGAAATCATGCTTTGGTTGGAAAAGCAGGACAACCCGAAAGGAAATGTTCCATTCAATAAATAATTACATGCATCGTTGACGCATTGTCGTTTGAACCCAAAGGAATAGAACGCATTCTGAAGTGGTAAATATACCACAATATCTAATTATATCCGCGGATCTTCTCTAAATGAAGGTATCAATATGAAAATCATAAAAACGAGAAAATTGGAAGTCCTCTACCTGAAAAGAACATTTCTTCCACTCGCCATTAGACATATTATTATCTAATCAACAAAGTTTTTATATTTATGATCTATGCAGGTATAGTCCATTTGACTTCTATAAATCTCCAGTATAAAAATTCTTAAAAGTTTCAAGCATAAGTAATTTGTAAGTGTTATGTATTCGAACGTAACAAGGTTTGTTTGTGGTTGTACAGCTCTAGTTTCTATTTAATTGATACATTTAGAAAAAGTAAAATAATTAACATATTTTCCGGTTTTTTTTCTCTCACATCGTTCCTTCTATGAGCAGGGTTGGATGATAAACTAACCCCATGTCTAATCAAAATAAAATTCTTGGATAATTACTTAAGGATATGTCGGATTATACCCAAAAATATCTACTCCTTTGGGATCAAAAAATTTTACTTCATTTATGAAGTAGCACCGAAGGGTAATAAAACTATCTCAGTATCCTGGTAGTAATATAATAACTATTTCAGTATTCCGGAAGAAAATAAACAATCAATAATTGGTGGCTTATAATTTTTTTTTATTTTGGATGAAGTTGTGTTTATTTTATTTTTATCTTATAAAATATTACGTGCCGACATACCATCGCTTTTTGCGGCAAAGATAGGAAATATCGTGCTTCTCAAACTTTGAAACGTCATCAAAGTGCTTGTAATATTTGAACATTTTCCATCGTTTTTTTTAAAGAAATGTAATACCTCTGCAGTCCGTCGTGCACCAAATAATACCTTAGCAGTATTTGTGTTTTATTTATTTTAGTAATCTGTTAAGATATTTTTCTGGTGCACGACTGCGGAGGTACTTAATTTCTTCAAAAACCGTCGAAATATCGTCAAAATTCCACGAAATAAAGTAAGTGAATCACGCTCATGACGTGACAATGACGTCAAATACGTACAGTGGAAACACATTTTAATATCAAAAGTATGATGTCGTTTATAAAATAAAACACATCAAATTTTAATCAAGTATGTTCTAAAATTTATTAAATACGAGGCCATAAAGGGCTCATATAGATGTGGTCCCAAGTCCCTTTTCTCGCATTGACGACCGCATGCACTGAGTTTTCCTCCTGGTTTCAATGTACAAGAACTGTATTTAAAGTAACTACAATTATTTGCAGATATATTAGTTATTTACTGATAAATTGCATTCCTTGAAATCAATCATCAAATGTACATAGATTGTGTATAATGGTCTCATGTACATGCACATATGCAATCAGAAGAGTAAACATATTGATTTTAAGGACAGGTCGAGGCTATAAATAAATCAATATTGAACAACCTCCACAAGCCTCCACCAACAAATAGTTTGATACAATCATGAACCCTCTATACTCAAAACAACAGCTCAATTTGGTGGTGGTGGAAGACTGTGGAGGTATATAAAATAGCTAAAATATACTTTTATATTCATTTTTTTACATTATCCGTCTAATTATGATGTCATTATGACGTCATAACGCATGTAATTTCACGGAAATATTTATTTTTGGAAAAGGACTGGAGGCTATAAGGGCCAAAATCGGCCCCAGCTCAGAAGTCGTTAACATTTTTCCAAAATGTATTCACAATATGTGCTTTTCAGAAATAAATACAGTTAGTTATATGTACATCTATTTCCTCACAGCAGACCCATAAAGTCAGGTAATGAAAAGCACTGATAGTCATTTTGTTTTCAGAATACAGAACTTACGACGTATCATTGTATTACAATGCATATCTTAAAAAAATAAAAACAAAAATAATGAAACTCAATAAACAAGGTTGTCCGCGTCCGCGTTCTCACTGTGGTATTTCAACTAAATAACCTAAGAGTCAAATGAATGATTTCACCTTCGCTTTACGCTCTTACAGGATATGACGCTACCTCTGCTTTTCTTCAGAATATATTTACAAAATGTTGAAAACATCACCTGAAGAGTTGTCTCATTTGGTTTCACTGACCAATGCTGTGTTTGTATTGTTATCAAATCACCAATATGTCTTTCTAATTTCTGTTGTAGTCTGTGTGATGTGCAAATTTCCTTTCGATCAGAGGGAAGAAAATCAGAAAAAAAAGTTCTAGCAGTTGGGTTAAAGTGAATATCTCTTTGTGAGTTAGTAATTCATCTTTGATAGTTGAAATGAAGGATTGAAATAAGTCATCATGTTCAGTTGTTAAATAGTCTTCACTCTCGTCCTTAATTCTTTTGAGTAAGTAATTTGTCATACAGGTAGCATGATATACAGCATTCTCTGCAAACCCATCATTAATAATTATGTTTGCCATTTCGCCATCATCGGTCATTGTCGCCATGTTCAAAAGTCTTTTTGTTCTCTATTTATCCACATACCTTATTTGTTTTAAGAAATTGACACTATTGATAAAATGTTATTTGATTAAATAAATAGACAGCTTTTAGATGTAGGTATTGTGGAAAAAAAAAGAATTTGATGATAGTCGCTTCTTATCAATACATCCCTTCTACGATGAAAAAGTGCCCTTATAAGAGGGGTGGCCTTTATTGAGGGTATAAAATGAGTAGTATTTTACTATCTTAGTGCATCTGAAATCTGACCAGGTCTTTTTTATGTTCAATTGTTTGAGGTGAGAGCTGCTTGATTGTTTTATTGCTATTGGTCAACTGTTTAAACTATCTTTACATAAAACAATGAAATAAAATAAAACATCTTGGTTTTGACAACAAGAATCGTTTTTAAAATACAGATGAGAATTTAACAAGAATATGCAATATCTTGTTATTTCTTCATATTTGGTAAAAGTAAATTTGCTAAGTGGGAAAATAATATTTTTTTTCCTTATCTGAACGCCAAAATCTACAAGCTTAAAGTGTTCATTTAAGAAACAATAAAACAAAACACTTTTCATCTAAATGAATACTTTATTAAAAAAAGCAATTTACAAGATAAAACATCTTCTTTTTCGTGGAAACGGATCCCACTGTTCTTCCTCATTAGACTCCTGGAAGAACAAAGGTTGTTAAATGCCTAAAATGTTTACAAACAGGATGAAAAGGATTAAATTGCTTTATCTTCCGTCTTAATCTCACGTTGTACCTTTTTTCAAAAACACAAACAAAATATTGTTTTACAAATATATGAAAAACAAAGCAGAAAATAAGATGTTCTAAAAAGATAAAAAAAACTAAAATAAACAAAACAAAAGATTGTTACTAAACCTAAGATGATGAGGCTTAAGATTTTGACGAGGACGTATTTCAATGTGGCTTTTATAATACTGTGTTGTCGTACAATGGAGAAGTGGGTATACGTTTCTGTAAAAATATATTGTATTGAACAGGTCTGTTGACTTTTATATAAACAATATACTTTTTTACCGAAAGAATCTCAATCTATAGCTACAACTTAAAACGTCCTAAATAATGACCTCCATTGAAGTTTTCTGCGTTCGGATATTAACCCAAGATGCTTTTTTCTAATAATACAAATGTGAGTTAGATATTTACTGGTGGTTAGCGCTGGTTGGCGACTCCCACGGATGACATTTTTGTGTTTGAACTAGACTATTCTGTTGATATATACTTTTCAATCAACCTTGAACTTATTAAACAATAGGCTATATCTAGCTACCAATACGCTTAGACGATACAGTGCGTCAATAGTTAAACCCACTCGTCGCACGAGACATGGTACAAAGGCTGGAAGAAAGGTTTTTCGACCGATACGTTCTATTGTAACATCGTATAGATTTCCAGTATCAAATCAAATCACTAGTGATAACAAGACAAATCTTGTGCAAATTGTTACCAGCAAAAATATTCCAGCGGTTGTAAATTCAATTAATTCCTTAGTTCGACCACGTGCGTCTGTCAAAAACCAGAACAGTTGTAATACATTCAATCTATTAAAAGTCCCAAAATCGTTTGATGACTGCTCTAACAACGCATTGTCACTTGTTTCGCTAAATGCTAGATCAGTCAAAAACAAAGCGACGTCTGTCTGGGACTTTCTCACATCCAACAACGTTGACATTCTCGCATTGACCGAGACATGGCTCGGAAGTGCAATCGATAAAAGCGTTATTGCTGAAATTACTCCAGACAGTTACGATCTTAAGCATATTTCAAGGAACGATCGGAAAGGGGGCGGTGTAGCGTCATTTTCAACAAAAACTTGGATGTAAAAGCAGTTGCCAGCAAGAACTCATTCTCACATTTTGAACTTTTTGAATGCAATATATCTGCAACGAATCATCGTTTTCGGCTTTGTGTGATTTACCGCCCTCCACCGTCACGCATAAATAAGCTTAAAACATCAACCTTCTTTGAAGAATGGTCCGAATTTATTGATCATCTTGTTATTATTCCAGAAGAGATCGTAATAACGGGCGACTTAAATTTTCATCTAGATGACAAGAACGATAGTGACGCTTGTAAATTTCTTGAAACCCTGGAGGATCATGGACTCAAGCAACACGTCAACGTCCAACTCACATTCATGGTCATACACTCGATGTAATCATCACAAGAGATATCAGTCCGATTCTGATGAATGTGCCTGTCGTACAGGATCCGCATTTATGCGATAGGAAAGGCAATCCCGTAGGTGATCACATGGCACTCATCTCCAAGCTTAGAATCTCTAGACCACCGAAATGTCGTAAAAAGGTGAATTACCGTCAATATCGTGAGATCAATCTAAACGATATCGGAAAAGACATTTCTGACTCTGTCACTCCAATTATAAAGGAAACTGAACCTGTCGGAAATTTAGTTAACCTGTACGATACGAATTTGAAATTGGTTGTAGACAGACATGCCCCGATAGTTTCAAAGGAAATAACTCTTCGACCGAATACGGAATGGCACACAGAGGAGCTTCGCATCGCCAAAAGGGATCGTCGAAAAGCGGAACGTCGTATGCGGAATACCAACTTGTCCGTTCATCAGCAGATGCATCGTGATGTTTGTGTAAATGCAAACAAACTCCTTCTAAGATGCAAGAAAGAATATTTTTCGACCAAAATTGAAGAAGCCGAACTCGATCAGAAACAACTCTTTCGACTTAGTAAAAGCATAATGGGAGATAAACATGAAATAATTCTTCCAACGCATAATGATGAAAAAGACCTAGCCAATAAATTTTGTGAGTTCTTTCTAAACAAAATTGAAACAATTCGTAGGAATCTATGTGCTTCTAACAATAGCTCAAACACTATGTTCGACATTTTAGGTGCAGACAAAAAATTCACAGATGAACATCTATCATCATTCACACTAACATCCATATCAGGGGTGTCAAAGATCTTACAGTCTGCTCCATCAAAACACTGTGAACTAGACCCAATACCTACACATCTATTGAAATCGTGTTTAAATGAACTTCTACCCGCAATGACGAACATTGTCAACCGTTCGCTTTCGGACTCTCATGTGCCATCCACATTTAAGGAAGCTATAGTGCGACCACTGTTAAAGAAGCCAAGTCTAACTCGAGAAGTATTGAAAAATTACCGCCCAGTATCAAACCTTCCATTTTTATCAAAGATTTTGGAGAAAGTGGTTGCTACTCGGCTTGAACAGCACATAGACTCCAACAGTCTGCACGACAATCTGCAGTCTGCATATCGAGCCCGACATTCCACAGAAACCGCTCTTCTGCGTGTACATCACGATATTGTTTCTGCATTGGACAAAAACTGCTGTGTTGTTCTTCTGATACTCGATCTTTCGGCTGCATTCGACGTTATCGACCACACCATATTATTAGAACGTCTCAACTATTCATTCGGTATCTCAGATAGTGCGTTATCGTGGATTGAGTCATACTTGAAAGATAGAACTCAGCGAGTCGCCATCGGCACCGTTCAATCAGACGATCTAAAACTTCAATACGGTGTACCTCACGGCTCTGTTTTAGGACCTAAATTATACTGCATGTATTCTAAACCAGTAGGGGAAATATGCAAGCGACATAACATGCTTTATCACTCTTATGCCGACGACACACAGGCATATCAAGTTATTAAACCAGAAGGTGATTGGGATAATCTATCTGAACGTCTGAAAGCCTGCTTATCGGATATTAGTGCTTGGATGTCTTCCAACCTCCTTAAACTCAATCAAGACAAAACAGGACTCATCGTCTTTGCTCCTAAAAATTGAGTTAAACAAATGTCGGATTTCAAGCTCCCATTCGATGACACTATTTTAAGTGATGCTAACTGTGTTACAAATCTGGGAGTTTTCATTGATAGGACACTAAGTATGGAACAACAAGTCAGCGCCGTTGCAAAATCGTGTTACCATCAAATACGAAATATAGGACACATTAGATCGTTCATCACAGAGAACGCTTGCAAGACAATAGTTTGCTCTCTCGTCACCTCCAGGTTAGACTATGGGAACGCCTTGCTATACAGCGTGAATTTTTCAGTCATAGCAAGACTTCAACGCGTTCAAAACACGGTAGCTAGAATGATCACCCGTAAAAAGAAGTTTGACTCGATCACACCATCTCTTATGCAGCTGCATTGGCTTTCCGTTAAATACAGATCACATTTTAAACTTTTACTCTACGTTTTTAAGTCATTACACGGCAAAGCACCCACGTACTTGGAAGAACTTATCGTACCATACACACCAGGCAGATCACTAAGGTCAGAAAATGAAGGTCTCGTACAACAACCGAGAGATGTTCGCACTAAAACCTTCGGCGAAAGGCGATTTGACCGAGTTGGGTCTACATTGTGGAATGATCTTCCAATTCATCTACGGAAAGAACAGTCTCTTCCTCTTTTTAAAAAAGGTTTAAAAACTCATATTTTTAGACAAGCGCACTGTGATGTTTAATGGTTCTGTGATGACATTGGTATTTCTTACTAATTTGTGATATGATTGTCATATTTCAGTTTTATTTATGTTGTATTTGTGTACTTTTTTTTGTGATTTACTATTTTTTTTTCATGTAGATGCTTTTTACTTAGTAAATTATTTCCTTTTAGCACCTTTTACCATATATTTGCAAAATCTCTGTCATTTTTATTGATTTTTATCACAGTCCAGTTTTATTTCATCTTTTAGTTAATGTTGCTTTTTGGTTCTGACCTATTTTTAGCTCGTTAATATAAATACTTTTTGGTTTTCTTATTACTTAATAGTTAAGTTCATATATAATTTTATTGTATGTACTCTTCATATAATTTGTCAGTTTTACATGTTAAGTGCTTAGGGTAATTTTGTAATTAGATAAGCGCTATATAAATGCATTGTAATAATAATAATAATAAAAACAGATTCTGAACATTGCTTATTGTGATTAGGACAACAACACATTGTTAATTGAATTGTTTACTTTTTATTTAATATTATGGGAAAAGATTAAGATACAGGCTTAAATATATACAATTTTTGTAGGTAAAATGTGTCTTAGTTTAAACATACGTTATCTCCCAATTAAAGTGGCATTAGCTGCCAAAATCGTAAATATTTGATATGATTAATGCCTTAATAAAACGTGTTTCTGTAACTTATAAATGTTATGAAATGTACGCGCATTGGGAAAAAAAGGTGCAACCGCTCGTATTTTGAGATGGATCAAGAAATGGACCCCATCTTATTAATTATCGGCATTGTTTACGGAGTTTGCCAAATCGTCATTAAATCAGTACAACAATGCACTTATTTCTTATTTTCTGTGAATCTGCTTTTAGTCGGCGTTAATTACGGACAAAGAACCATGCAAGTTTGCAGTTAATAAGCGACAAAATACAAATTATTAGTTTTTACCTGTCACTAGTAAGGTCAGTTGCATACGGAGAAAGCGATGTCAAATTATTTGCTTGCAAGGAAATAATAAATTATTTATTTGTGCGAAAATTTAAATCAGAAATATTAAAAAATATATATATGAAAAGCACCCCTCCTTGAAGTATATATATAAACAGTGTTAGAGGAAAATATGTATTTTGTATGCAGACTGTGTAATGTCACTGTGAAACCATTATTTGGCCAGTGATATTAATTTTTAACTGTTTTAAACACCGAAATGAACAAAGATATATATCTTACACTCAATGAACAATTGAATAAGGTCTCCCTCAAAAAATATTTACGTAAATTAACATTGTTTTGCTATGTTATGGGAAGATACATTCGTTCGTCAGTAATCGAGAAATCTCTATTATTGGAAACCAGTTTGCAAAGTTCGTATTATTAATTGGCAGAACATCATCAATATACCTGGGAGTGAGATTAAAGGTTTAAGCCTCTCTACTTTTTTATGCCTTTGATAAGTTTTTGCATAAACTCAGTCTCATATAAGTATAGAAAAAGTTGGAGAGGAGAGAGGCATAGTTTGCTCATATAGCGATGCCTAGCTATGATTTGTTGAAAAATGTGTCATTTGAACTTGACAAATATATGTTATCGATAAGGAACTCCGACATTTTGATGGTTTCCTTGCCTTTCGTTTCGTGCTTTACAAAATAAGTTAATTCGTGACCCAATGCTATAAACTTGTAACGTTGTCACCATTTATTAAAGTAAAATGCCTTGTGAATAAATTATTTCAAAGAAGACATGAAAGTGTAAAAGGCAAATGAGTTAAATATTTGGCTAGATGAAATTTTCGAGAATTAAAATTATTACTCTTTTCTCTTTCAGTATCCATTTTTGATTGACTGAGTGAGTGATTAATTATTAATGCCAATTCAGCAATTTTCAGCTATTTGATGGCGACAACAAGTTAATTATCAATGAGATGATGATGAGGTCCGCTTTGTTCTAGACCAACATACTGAGTTGGACTTTCATAGTGCTAGGTCACTGAAACAACAGTCCGCGGGTTGAAATCGGACACATTATTCTGATTCCGAGCCAACCAATCTTTGCTCTTTCTCCGTAATGTTGCGTGCTTAGCGGAGAAGCAACAAATACCAATTGCATAGTCTTTGGTTTGGCTCGAACCCACCATCTAACGCACTCGAGAAGAGCATGCTAACCAGTACGCCACCGATGCGGTGCTTTTGATTGATGTTACCACGTTAATATACTTTGTCACATTATGATAGTAGTCCTCCTTTGACTGCATGCACACTTTTAGTCATAGTTATAGATAGTTCTTTTGTTGAACAAGTAGAAAACCCGGGAATATACCTGTCTAAATCTTGATTCTTCTGAAATTTTGGTATCCAATATAAAGTAGATATAATCATAGCTGTCTTCATTTATCGGAATATTCAGTGATGACATGAATGACTTATGATTTGCCAAAATGTCTTCTTTGTAAAAATTAGTATTTTTGTAAGGTTTACCAGAGTTCTTGGACATATCAAGTTCTTCATATTGCTGGTTTGGCGTTAAACAATCACTCACTTCATTACTTATTTTCCAAACCTTATTTCGTGTGGTTTTTGAATACTTTTATGATGTTTACCTATTTGAAATTAAGCATGTTTGTAAGCTCAACTGGCCAAAATGACCACCTGAAGAATTATCATTTATCGTCCGTCGCCTGTTATCCATAACTTTTCATATTAATATATAATATTTGTCTTAGAAACTGCAAAACCAAATGCCTATCTATTTTACGCTATCAAGTTTTGGGACTATTTTGTAGCGTGTGCATATATAGTACATGCTTATACAAAACGCACATGGATAAACGCTTATCTCACCATGACGAGACGCAAAGGGTCATGTAAGGTATTATCATCACATTGCGTCCAGCGTGGACTGTAAATCTTTAACATTATCATTGAAGGGACGTAGGAGAGGTGTGTATTCACTGCAGTCTTAACGCATGGGAACGTGGGGCAAATTCCTGGGGACCCAGGACGTAGTCTACGGGTCCCATGCTTATCTATTTATGTGATGTACTGTATGTTTTTGAATGTTTAAACACTGGCTTTGTTGGAAATAGCAATACAATATACATATGTTTAATTTTATATAAATTTACAGTTTTATTCCTATGAGTGGTTGTGTGGGCATGAGACCCAGTGCACTG
>MJUT01053330.1:393456-408855 GCA_002080005.1 Gigantidas platifrons
GGGGTCGTTATACTGCTAAGACGGCCCTGCTTCTATTGTTATTATCCAAAAAAGCAGTAGAGAGTGTCTACCCATTTAAAATGCTATGGTAACGTTGTTGTTTAGATATTTCAGCAGATAAACAATACAAATTAAGTTGTGAAGAACGAAGCTTTTAAAGCAAATATATTATAGAATATGTATTTAAAGAAAATAGTTACTACGCTGATTATTAAATGAACATGAAAATGAAAACAACGATTATATTGCATGACGTTTACTGTGACGTAACTTATCTGGAATATTTACACGTCCGCAATCGATATTAAAAAATCCCTACGTTCTTTACGTGTTTTAAAATAAACATTTGTTGAAAAAATTTAAGAAAAAATGCAATAGTACAACGGCATCTCGAAGACTGATCTTAGAAAAAATGTTAACAGTCCACAGACTTTATCATTAATTACGATATTTTAATATGGCAAAGAATACAGGGATTGAACGTAGCAAGAATAATCCCATAGAACTCGGAAAAAGAGGGTTTCTTGCATAGTTGACCTTTCAATCTATTCGCACTTTTAATTAAATGAAATTCAACACTTTGCCACCCATTTTCTTGAAGAATAGGAAATCCTCAATTCGCCGGTTCCTTCATTACTTGTATTGCATATCACTATGCGTTGTTCTACTCGGTTTAAGTGGTCACGATGCTACTTTCTCTTTAATGTGATCTCCTTGACTCTCACGTCTGCGGGTCGCAATACGTAGGTGAAAGTTTCCAACCATGCAACAAAAGAATGAATGGACACAGAAGTGACCTTACGAAAAAGATGCTCTTGCCCGTGAGTCAACACTTTGTGGCGTCGGGGCACTCATTGGATGACTTTGGGAGATCTAAAATGTGTATCATTGACCACAATGCAAGCTGGAAATAGAATCAAAGACAAAAAAGAGAGTTTTTGGATCCGCGAGTTACAAACATTACATCCGGAGGGCATGTACAAAAAGGCCTAAATATTTTGTATTTATTTAAATTTTGAACCAGTGTCTGGTCCTTATTTAGTTGGTAAATATCACCATTGCATTCTCTCATTATTTTCATATTCTTTATAAATTAGTGTACATATATATATTAATATTACATAGTTCAATATTATGATTTTTACTTCACGATAGCTAGTTGGTAAATTTTATCATTACATTTCTCATTGTTTTCATATTCTTTTTAAATTAGTGTACATATATACTTAATTAATATAAAATATAAAGTGCAAGATTATGATTTTAAAATCACGATATCTGATGGTCACGTGAACAATTTTCAAATCAGGTTACAGACGCTGATGAAGCTTGTCTGTAAAGCAAAATATCCGTCAATTTGATTATAATTATAGCCTTTTTGTAGACTTATAGTCATTGTTTATTATATTTTAACATCTTTTGTGATGTTGATGTGCTACATTTTAGACGTTTTTCTATTATCTTCGTTTGTTTGCACAGAATCGTTAACACTTGTTTCCGATCCGACATCCCGTAGATGCAATACATTGGTTACTTTTTCAGACGTTTATATATATATATATATATATATATTAAATAAAGGTTTGTTTTTTAATATAATAATACCCTCCACACTGAGTGTTGCATCTAAGTCTAAGTCTAAAACAATAGATTTAGAAACATTCTTTGTCAAGAAAAGCATAGCATTTCGTATTTTTTGGTAACTGTTTCATCAAGCGTAAATTATAATATTAAATCCAACAGGACTCATTTAAAACTTTAGTGAATGAAAACTATTTTGTTCTTTTGTGAGTAGAAGCTATCAACATGGTCGATCTTTGTTGTGTGTTTTATTTTAGGAAATATAGTCGTGAAAACTGAAACACAGCATGATTCACCAATTCTTCTATTTCTTAATTTACTATTTTCTATTGCCAATCTGCTGCGGAATACATATAACACATAACGACTTCAATAAAATAGTTTCTAGAAGTTGTATTGTTTCTCATTTTTCGTTTTATATTCTACGAAATGTTTTTGTTGTTGTATGACATGCAATAATATTATAAATCATTATATGTTTAACCCAACAAATTATTAGAGTGTGTTTTAGATGGAACTGTCGTTGTCGTTGAGTTCAAATCCCGCTCATGGCGAGGTGTACTCGACACAATAATATGTGATAAAGTTTCTCAGTGACTTGCGACAAGCCGGTGTTTTTTTTCCCAGGTACTCCTGTTTCCAATAAAACTGACAGCTACAATATAGCTGCAATATTGTTGAAAATGGCGTTAACGAGGTTGGATCATATTGTTCCTGCTTATCTTTTTTGCGCATGGCTGTCACGAGTATTTCATCATAAAACTATGCAATTAAGTGCAAAATGTAATGGTCAAGTAAGAGTAACGAATAGAAAACAATTTATTTAAAAACCCTGTGAACACCTAGATAAAAGTCGGTAACTTACTGTAAGAGTTATCTCCCGTTAATGCTTGCTATGCCACCTTACTGTCTTGAAGTGTTGTATAGAGGACAAATATTCTATGGTCAAGGTGAAAATAGTCTACTTTTTTAAAATTGTATTCTTTTCATTTCATTTCAAATATTTTATTGATAAATCAATAGGATTGGACAAGAGGCTATGCCTATGCAAATCCTCTCAAACAACTAGATGGGACAATTAGAAAGCAATTTACATAAGACATAGAGCAATCTACCCATCATATATACATGTAATTCATCTTAAATACCAAGCATAAACAAATGTATAGTAATGGCAGAATCATACACGAAAACACAATCTTTTTTCTTCTCTTCTTCTTTTTAACCTTGTTAATAGGTATGATATAATTTGGAATAGCCAAATGGCTTTACATTTAAGCTGTTTTCATTTATAATATTAGTAAAGATGAATTGGCATATCATGATGGATAGACTGAGCTTACATTTAACACACAATATATACAACATGTAAACTGAAATCATGAAATAAAAATCACTAATTAAGTGATGTCCACCATATCAAAGACATGAATGCTTGAAAGATATACAGCTAATAATTAAGCTGAAAAAAATAATGATTTGGAGCTATATATGGGAAGTCTTTTCATTGTTATATAACCAAATACAAAGAAAAAGAGGAATACAATTTATTGAATCATGTGAATCTTCTACTGCCAGTAATGAAATGGTGAAGAGCATCGTATTTCTAAGTATTCTCCTCTACAGTAAGGATTGGTGAGCCTTTCAATAAAATATCCAAATTGAAAGCATCTTGAAACTTTCTTAGAGAATTAAAAAGTTATATTCTATGTCTTAAGAACAATGAACAAATATAAAAATGATGGAAATTATGTTCAATTGCTTCCCCACAGGCACACTGGCAGCTGTCGGGCAGATGTGACTGACAGGGACGGATCCAGAAGGTCCATTGCCGGAGGGGTACAACCTCTCGCAAACACCCCCCCCCCAAAAAAAAAACAAAAACAAAAACCGACAGAATGCAGTTTTAAAGTTTTCAAGCGGATTTTTATTGCCGGGTGGGTGATTTCTGGTGGATATGTACTACTAGCTTCTTTCAAGATATTTTAATACATTTATTACATACAAAATAGGTGTTACGATTGATGCAGTACTCGATTTCGAAACAAATGGTGAT
This sequence comes from Gigantidas platifrons, assembly GCA_002080005.1. Taxonomy (NCBI): domain Eukaryota; kingdom Metazoa; phylum Mollusca; class Bivalvia; order Mytilida; family Modiolidae; genus Gigantidas; species Gigantidas platifrons. The sequence continues at coordinate 397,094 of MJUT01053330.1, forward strand.
TTAAACTGCTTGCTTCATTACGAAGTTGGCAATGCCAAATATTTAACCAATAGGGTAGAAGTTAGGAGATTTATCAATATCTTCATTAAGTTTAATCTTGAATAAAGATAATGACTGAATGTTCCTAGTATCATTATCTAGTTGTTTTCCATAAATCCAGAACAGTTGGAAAAATGCTATCCTTATATGGCTTAGTGGGACATTGGGGAGGGGTGAATAATCTGGGGTTTCTAACTATGTAGTTAGGTTCAAAATTAATATAAGAAATAATATTATTTGTTATATAGTTGGGTAGGTGTCCTTGCAGTGCAGCTTAGAACATTAGAATAAGTTTTTGCTTCTTATGTCTGTTTTGGAAGGAGTCCCTCCCTAATTCACCATACAATTTAACCCTTGAGGTACCCAGTTAGCAATTCTGGCTGATTCGTATTGCACTGATTCAATAAGATCAGACTGTTCTCTTGTATAATTATCCCAAACTACACTTCCGTATTCTAATATAGGTCTTATAAAACCAAAATGAAGCTTTTCTAACGAGTTCCTATCAAAGTTATGTTTCACCATGTGCAAAATATTAAGACGAGAGCAAGCTTTTTTTTATCTTTTTTTTTTAAATAAATTTCATTTATATGACCTCAAATAGTTTCATGCCATTGGAAACGACATCAACAATATCATTAATGAATAATAAAATTAAAAAGGTCCCAGTATGGAGCCTTGCGGAACTCCAGCATTAACGGAATTCCAAGTAGAGTAGTATCCATCCATGCAGACTCGCTGCTTACGTTCAGAAAGTTAACTATTCTTTTAAAGGCATAATGTCTACCAAAACCGTATTTTTTTCATACTAAAAAATATGGTCGTTTTCCATACTGACCTTCATAAAATGAAGATTAAACACCAACTTATTGGCGAATACGCTACGAAAAGTTGTTTTTCGATTTAAAAAAGCTGACCATCGTTACTGGAAACTATTTAATTATGCACTGACCTGAGCGACGCCAAATCTAGTTTATCTATTTTTATGCTAGTAGCCCGGATGCTTCAGCATGGCTGTTTGTTTACCTTGACAATACGGCCGTTTTATGCTACTCGTTGCCAATGATTTGCTGTTGCCAGGTGCAAAATTACATATATTGAATAATATCGACCGAAAATGATCATAGGCATCATCATAAATTCATAAAATATAAAAAAGATTGAGAAAAAAAGGCAACATGCTCGGCTTACCAGAGGTTACCTATCAAGTAAAATCTTTGCCACTTTATCGTGATTTTGGACGCGTAGCACTTCCTTCGTTTCGTTCCAACGGCCCAACTGATCCCCTACATATATTCTGCATTTGTTCCATTTCGAAAATACTGCACTTCTATTCCTCTTTATCTCTGAATCCGTCAAACTCCGATTTCTTCCACGTGTTGACACATTCTCTTCCTCATGTTGTGTATTGTTTCTAAACAGTGTGCATGCTCAAGACGGGCTCACAGAGCAGGTCATATGAATAGACTCGGGTTAAATTGAATTGTTTTTATCCATCACAATAATTCCGATGACGAAAATTTTGGGGTTTTTTTGTAAAAAAAAAGAACACAAATCGTATCTTTTGCAGCATCACTGTTTAATAATAGCTTAAGCAAGTCAATTACGACAATAATTTAGGGTATGAAAAAATTACCGTCTTGGTAGACAATATGCCTTTAATATTTTGTTGTTAAAGTTTTCAGATTTCAGTTATTGCAAAATTACTTCAGAGTATTCCTTTTAGTATTAGCTTTTGAGATTATGCAAGATATTGGCAGAACACCTGTTAAACAATGAATCATTTGTAGAGATCCAAAATTGGTACATCATATAGTTACCCACTCCCCCCTCCCCCACACACACCCACACACACACAATGATGGGTGACTGGCAAACAAGTTAGTTCGGTGACATTTGCTATTATTTCTTCAGTTTTCAGCCCAGATCATATATGTCTTTCATCATGCAAAACATTGATAATTATTTTTTTGAAAATCGATCCAACCTCCTTAAATACCATAACCCTAGTCCTAACCCTAACCCTCTAATTGACTATTTGCTGCGCCAGAATTTATTGAAATCATATAATAGATTTGTTCACCCATATATGGGTAATGTCGTTTACATTCCACTATTATTATTGCTTTGGCACTAGCATATGATTTCCTAGTTCTATTTGAACATCTAAAAGGTCTAAAAAATTACCACAATTGGTGTAAGTCGACTGAAATCCGAACAGCTCAGATAATGTAGCATTCAACCAATGACAATATGATATTTCTTTTCTCCGTAAAAATGCCATGGTAACGCATAACCAGAGACCTTAGTTCAAAAAATTAATTGATACGACTTATATAGCAAGTGTCCAAGAGTAGTTAACGAGACGAGACGTAAATAAAGAAGGTTGCAGTAAGTGTGAAGAAATTGGGCACACAATTCATATGTAGATGGTGATTAAATCACACATGAAACTATCAATTATAAAACTCGAATAATCATTGATATTATCGAAATAGTGTTTTATCAAGTTAGATGTCGCTGCGCGCAACAATGTCACCTTCGTTAGACGCGACATTCTCGTAGTGCTGTCGATCGCAACTTAAATGTTCACACACACAAAAAAAGTTGTTCACACTATTAACAACCTACTTAAGATGATCCCCTCTGGAAAATCCCTGAAATCATTTGACAAACATCTACTTATCAATTGATTTTTTCCGCATTACAATACTCTGTAATAACTTCTGTGTTTTGATATGTCCATTCAAGTTCTACATATTTTTCAGATGATCAGAATCTAGTCGTCATCAATCACACCAACAGATGTGTAGGTAACAATATTTTTCATCAGTAGCAAATATTTGTATTCTGTAATATCTACCTTTTTGGGGTATTTTTCAGATGGTCCTAATCAGGTCAGCATAACACCATCAACTCAGTCTTACACATTAAAAGAGACAGACAATCTGAATCAAATCCAGTGTACTGCTGACTGTAAACCTGATTGTACAATGACATGGAATGGACCTAATCTTCCTGCTGATAAGACATCTGTACTTAACCTACAGAACATAAACAGGAATCAGGCAGGGAACTATCAGTGTACAGCTAGTAATGACGTCAGTAGTAATACATCTGTTGTAGTAAATGTTGTTGTTCAGTGTGAGTATAAGGAACGTGATTGAGTGATTATAACTTAACGAAATACATTCGATGAGATGCCGATGATGTCGGCTTTGTATTAGCGGAGAATCAACATGTACCAAATATATAGAATAAAGGAGTTTGTCCAACTGTGTTTCATAAAGAATGGTAACGTAGATACATATACATTGTGCTAGGAATGGACAAATCTTATTTTGTAAAACAAACACTCTGATTCTACCAAGCAATTATGTGAAACTGATATTCATCATGCTCGATTTATTTTTTATTGACAACATATTTGCTATCTTAGGTGGACGTGTTTTTCAACGGACTTGCGGCATAGATATGGATACAATTGTGCTCCTCTTCTCGCCGACTTGTTCCTTTATTCACAAACTTCATACAGGGGCTCATTAAGAAAAACGAAAAGAAGCTAGCCCGATCCTTAAATTTCACGTTCCGCTACAGACCCTGGATCGTTTAACTTAAGAGATATTTCGTATCGTTTGCGTTTTTCGTTCGTTCCGTTTGTGTGTATCGTTCGTTCGTTTTTCGATTTCCGTTCGTTTGCGTTTCGTGCGTGTAATTTATTCTTTCGTTTCGTGTATTGTTCGCCAGTTTAATTAGGATAATACACGAAACGAAATACGAACGAACGATACACGAAACGAACGATATACGAAAATAACGATACACGATACACGAAACGAACCGACGCTACGATTTCCAGTTTAAAATAATTACTACAATTTCAATCTTACTATTATTAATTTTTTTTAATTAAAGTGTAAACAAAATTTTACATATACAAACATGTATTTCCTTTATTTACATGTACAGACCATGGATCGTATAAGGTTACACTATGCACGAAAGCAAACGAACGAAAAACGCAAACGAAACGAACGGAAAACGAACGAACGCTTCACACGAACGACACGAACAACGCACGATATACGAAACGAACGCACGATACACGAAACAAACGCACGATACACGAAACGAACGCACGATACACGAAGCGAACACACGATACACGAAATAAACGAACGATACACGAAACGAACGCACGATACACGAATAGTATCGTGTTATTATTTGAATGATTTTTGTGCAAATTGATGTGATTAACTTCTCTAATCTTATATTTTATAAGCAAGATATTTATATAAATGATAAATTAGACGGTGAAGTAATAGGATAATACAATTTATATTAAATAGTTTATATTCCAATGTGTTTAATAATTATATTTATGCTTAAATTTTAAATATCATATATTTGACTTCCAAATATGACTTTCTATATATATAATTAAACAAAATTTATATTTATTTATTTATATAATTATACAGAATTTATATTTATATAATTATATAATTATACAGAATTAATATTTATAATTATTCGGATTCTGAATTTACAATTCCAACCAGACATAGGTGTATCAGTTATTTTCTCGATTAAGCTGTCCGAGAGGCGTGTGGCTTCAAAAGGTCAAATAATTGTTAATTAGAATGAAATTACAAATGTAGGAGTTGACATTTCACACCTGCAGTGCATGCATTTCTCAGGTGAAACTGCCAGAGACGTTTGTTTACATGCATGTAGATGATTTCTTGTTTATTTGTCCTAGAGTAAATTATAGAGAAAATACATTTATTAAATATGTGTTTCCCTTATTGTACAACATTACTTGTACATGTAAATAAAGGAAATACATGTTTGTATATGTACAATTTTGCTTACACTTTAATTATTTTTTTTAATTATAGTAAGATTGAAATTGTAGTAATTATTTTAAACTGGAAATCGTAGCGTGGGTTCGTTACGTGTATCGTGTATCGTTCTTTTCGTGTATCGTTCGTTTCGTGTATTAGTATAATTAAACTGGCGAACAATACACGAAACGAAAGAATAAATTACACGCACGAAACGCAAACGAACGGAAAACGAAAAACGAACGAACGACACACGCAAACGAAACGAACGAAAAACGCAAACGATACGAAATATCTGTTAAGCTAAACGATCCAGGGTCTGTACCAGTAATTTTGTACAATAAGAAAAACAAATATTTAATAAATACATTTTTTCTATTATTTACTCTAGGACAAATAAACAAGAAATCATCTACATGTATGTAAACAAACGCCTCTGGCAGTTTCACCTGGGAAATACATGCACTGCAGGTGTGAAATGTCAACTCTTACATTTGTCATTTGTAATTTCATTCTAATTAACAATTATATGACTTTTTGAAGCCACACGCTTCTCGGACAGCTTAACCGAGAAAATAACTGATACACCTATGTCTGCTTGGTATTGTCAATTCAGAATCCGAATAATTATAAATATTAATTCTGTATAATTATATAATTAAATAAATATAAATTTTGTTTAATTATATAAAAAGAAAGTCATATTTGGAAGTCAAATATATGAGATTTAAAATTTAATCATAAATATAATTATGAAACACATTGGTAATATAAACTATTTTAATGTAAATTGTACAAATGTATTATCCTATTACTTTACCGATTAATTTATCATTTATATAAATAACTTGATAATAAAATATAAGATTACAGAAATTAATCACATCAATTTTCACAAAAGTCATTCAAATGATAACACGATACTATTCGTGTATCGTCCGTTCGTTTCGTATATCGTTCGTTTGTTTCGTGTATCGTGTGTTCGCTTCATGTATCAAGCGTTCGTTTCGTGCATCGTGCGTTTGTTTCGTGTATCGTGCGTTCGCTTCGTATATCGTGCGTTTTTCGTGTCCTCCGTGTGAAGCGTTCGTTCATTTTCCGTTCGTTTCGTTTGCTTTTTTCGTTCGTTTGCGTTTCGTGCATAGTGTAAGCTTATATGATCCAGGGTTTGTATATAGATGATGCCATTTCACCAAATAATTCAAGGTTTGATGATTGCTTAGATCGCATATATCCCATTGAGCTTGAAATAAATGATACCAAAGATACAGATAGATTTTCTTCATCCCTTGACCTACACCTGAATTTTTTATGTTAGGGTGGTTAAGAACGACATTTTACGACAAAAGAGATGATTTCAATCTCCCCATTATGAACTTTCCATTTATATGTAGCAACATTCTAGAAGCACCTGCTTATGGAGTATTTATCTCTCAACTGATACGATATTCCTGAGCTTCTGGTTCCTATCAAGATTTCCGTGATAGAGGATTGCTGCTAACAAGGAAGGTAAAGAAGCAACATTTCCTCTTGGTTAAGTTGAAGTCATCACTTCGAAAGTTTTACGGTCGCCACCATGGCCTGGTTGACCGTTATAGAATACCTGTGTTACAAATGACCACAGATATGTTCCACTTGTCGTAAACACCTCCCGGTTCCTTCCTCATTCATTACTTATCACCGGGTTTGTACCTAAATTAACTCGATGGATGCCACTAGTGGAGCAGGAACTGCTTACCCATCCGGTTCACCTTTGTTCACCCCCGGTTTTTAGTGGGATTCGTGTTACTCGATCTTTAGTTTTATGTGTATGTTTTGTAGTTCGTTGTTTGTCCTTTTGTACTTTTCCTTATGGTCATTGCGTTGTGTGTTCTTCTTCAATATACGGATTCCGATTACCCCTATCGTATGTTCATACTCTTCTTATAGTCTATGGTTTGACTTGACTTGAACCAAATAACTATCACACTCGAGGAGAGCAAGATAACATCTACGCTCCGTATGCGGTTCCAAACGATACGTACTATGTTCTAACATTACGAAATCATTGCCTTCATATGAGGTGAACAGCGGAAGTTGTCAACCCTGGATCGGTTGTTTTCACGAGGGAAACAACCTCCCGATGATTGACAACTTGATGTTCATCTCATATGAAGGCGACTAATGTTTTATTCTACGGAAACTACTCTAGGATATTTAAAATTTGAATGTGCTGTTTTGACGTAGACACCACAATTATTTCTGGTATGCAAATTACACTTCCGGTTGTCAGGGGTTGTAAAGCAGACTACCTATTGCCTTCCTCAACAATATATATGTTTGGATTTTTACAGGGATATCTCTCTAGTCAATAAATTTTCCAGAAAACAACCAAATTGTCTTATTAGTTTTATGTAATAAAAAAGTATGTAAGGTATAATACGTATTATTCCATCGCGATATGAGATTCAACAAGTTATATACAACCCATCAGATATAACATTGATACAAAAATGTATGTGATAAAATAAAATCGTAGATATCAAACTTAGTTGGAGCGACGCATTTCTGTAATAATATTCATCAGGTAAGCACAAAGGCAATATATTGGCAGGTCAATTAACTTTTCATCAGTAACACTTATGTAATAGCTTTAATATTTAGATTCCTATTACCACCAACCTGCTTTTTGTTTTCTTTTTAGATGGTCCGTATCTGGTCATCATCACACCATCAACTGAGTCATACACATTAAATGAGACAGACAATCTAAATCGAATCCAGTGTACTGCTGACTGTATACCTAATTGTACAATGACATGGAGTGGACCTAATCTTCCTGCTGGAACCACATCTGTACTTAACCTACAGAACATAAACAGGAACCAGAGAGGGAGCTATCAGTGTACAGCTACTAATAACATTGGTTCTATGATGTATGTTATCGTAACGATCATTGTCAATTGTAAGTGTTACGCTAGAGAATATTTTTTTTATTAAACTCTAGGTTTGGTTTTCAAAAACATATTGTTAAGTCCCAGGTGTTTGTTTGAAATCCCTGAACTTAACTGTGTGGGTCTCCGGTGAAGGAAATAATAACAAGAATCACTTGAAGTTCATATATTTATATCATATCTGTCAGGATAAATAATACCAGCATTTAATAAGCATACAGTGGATCATAGACACATGAAATGAATAACAATATAAAATATAAGGTGCATTTGTCTTGAGAATATATAAATAAAAGGTGTACAAAAACCCTACTTGGTGCACTTAAATCTGCTTGGTGCAGATTGTATCAGCTGATAACTGCATAGTATGTATTTTGTATAATATTATTGAGAATAATATTATTAATTAACAATATTAACCCCCAAGTAATTCCGATTGGTGCAATATATAGCAGACGAAAATGTACCGGCTATATATAGACTAACGGTAAATTCAAAGATATAAATATAACATCAACTGACATTTACCATTCTATTTGCACCGAGAAATTGTTGCTGGGCCATTTCTAATTATTTCTATTTATCAGCAATATTATTTAGGATTCAAGTCGGCATCTGCATTATATGAATCCGCGTTCAGAAAGAGCTTATTTATATAATGATTATGATTTTTCCAGTGCCCAGTGAATTCGCTATTTATAGTCAAATTATTGATGACGTAGTACACACACACCATCAAATGAAGTTGATACTTCAATCACACGAACTAATTTTATAACATAACCTTCAGGTAAATCAGTGTTTCCCTGAAAATCTTGATCGAAGCGTATTAGTTGACATCTGCATAGATCAAACGTGGAACCAAACATCGCGATAAAAATAGAAACGATGTACATAAATAAACATGTGTTAAATTACCGGGGCGTAACACTACCCCCACCTTCTGAAAAAGGATTTGTCCTCAAATCTACTAGCTAATATCCCATGCAGATGGTAACTAAATTACTGTATGAAACTTCCTTTTCATAAATATAACAATATTAATAATCAAAACACATTGTTAACTACCGTTGTCTGGTGTAGAAAGATAAGAGACATGGAATATGAAAAAAAAAATGAATTGAGCAACCCAGAAACTATATATATAACGTTCACAATTCAGTCTCTGTCTGATACACAGTCTGTATAATACAGTTTATAAATATTGTCCAATTGAATGTTCACCATCTTAGAATCCATTTATAATACATTAAAATCTCAATTCAGTCTATTTCTGATACATTAAAATCTCAATTCAGTCTATTTCTGATACGTTAAATCACTATAATATAGTTTATAATAAATACTTTAACACAAACGCATATAAGAGTTGCTCAAATATAACAATAATAACATCACAATAAATACTCAAGATCAATCATCATTATCTAATAGATTGACATATTACTTTCTGCACCAACATCAATAAATACATAATTAAGGCTCTCCTCAAAACCAATAGATGCATTAACTATAGCATCCATTCCATACTGGAAATACCCAATTTATATAATACTATTGTGTATTCACAAGAATATAATAATTCACTGCATGATATAAGAATGCACTGCATAATATAATAATATCACAACAAGTTATAATATAACTCATAATATCATTTTCAAAACTTTAAATCACTCGGACTTTAATTTGTTTGTCTGTTTTTAAACCCAGACATTTTGAGACCTATGTTAAGGAAAATGTCTGTTCACCAATATAAAATTTCAATCTGTCATGCTGCACAACCTTGGGTTTTGCTTTAGGACTTGTTTTAATCCTATATATCACATCATTTATTCTTTCTGTGACTAAGAAAGGAACTTACCTGGGCCTCTGCAATTTAGGATTTAATCATTTTTTACGAAGAGGATTATAAAACCATACAGCATCACCAGCATTACAACTATTAAAATGTTTACTTCTCTCATACAACCGCTTCAAATTATTACTAGACAAAGCCATATGCTTTCTAGCAAATTCATGGATCTTTTCTAGTTTCTTAGACAAACTAAAAACATATCCAGAACTATACTCTGGGACAATATAATTGGAATCAGGGAGTCCAATAACAAGATCTATTGGTAAATTAATAGTACGGCCAAACTTCATTTCATAAGGTGAAACTTTTGTAGTTTCATAAACAGCAGCTCGATACGCCATCATAAGTAAAAATATGTGTTCATCCCAGTTTTTTTGATTTTCAGATACAAAACTGGCTAGCATATTTTCTATGGTAGCATTACATTTTTCTACCATGCCATCACTTTGTGGCCTTAAACTTGTCGTTCTGGTTTTGTGTAAACCTAGAAGTTTACACATTTCTTTAAAAACCTGCGACTGAAAATTAGAACCTTTGTCAGAGTGAATCTCCATGGGAACACCCAATATAGTAATAACTCTGTCGACCAGCTTATTAGTAACTATTATAGCTTATTGATCCCTGATGGGAATAGCTTCTGACCATTTTGAAAAATAATCACCAACCACCAATAGATATCGGTTTCCCTTATTTGTCCTGGGTAAAGAACCTAAAATATCTACCGCAATGCGTTCTAAGGGCGCTCCAACATTATATTGTTGGAGTGGAGCATTTGGCTTTTTATTAGGGTTCTTTTTAGACGCACAAATATCACAATGTCTACACCAATTTTCTACATCCTGCCTTTGCTTAAACCAAGAAAATCTTTCCCTGACTTTGGAAAGAGTCTTTTTAATTCCTGAATGAGTCCCAGTGGCACTATTATGTAACTGTGTCAAAACAAATTTTATTAAAGTCTGGGGTAATACTACAAGCCATTTTCCTCCATGCCCATCTGCATTCTCCCATTTACGATATAAGATACCTGCTTTTAGATAAAGGGTTTCCCATCTAGACCAATGATATTTTACAGCAGGACTACAAGGAGAGACTATTTCCCATACAGGTTTCTCTCCCTTTTCTTTCCATGATATTAGAAAATTTAGATCCATATAATTTTTCTGCTATTCAATCAATTTTTCTGCTGTTAAGTCAAAAGAACTGTCACTATCCGATGTGGAAGGATCATTTTCCCGCTCTATGGCTTCATGGTTACTCATAGAGGGTGATTTATCCAATCTTTTACCAGATTGGGTAGTTACGCAAACAACTGCATTTTCTTCAATCAGCATCTGATCAGCATAGGTAGAGTTATCTCCCATGTTATCATTAATATCAATATCATTATTTCCAGAGCTCTTATACCCTGACTCCATTTCAAGCTGGCATTTTTGCTCTGTCATGCTACAGTAACTACAATTTTCTTCGTGACATGGCATCAACATTTGCATGAGAGTACTTAGAAAAAGAATCTTGAAACTTTAATAAAAGATTCTTAAAACTCACGTTTTGATTTTCTGCTAACTCATTTAATTATTATCAAAAAATGTTTTGATATGTTCCGGTAATTGAATTGTTTTCCTTTGTACATTACAATTCACTGCATTTATATTATGACATTCCTCTATCATGTCAATTTCAATTGGTTCCAACTGAGCAGCAATAGTGTTTTTCTGAAGAACATGTTCTTGGTCAGAAATATTCAAAATTTGTATTGGAATAAACACACAATTGGGTTGTACGACTGCTTTAGCTATTAATAAGCCATGTTTTTCAACAAATTTAGTAACTGGTTCAACAAGACCAGTCATTCCTTTAACTATTGGGTCCATAGCTCTGCCAACAACTATGGTTTCACTACCTGGGGGTAGGACAATTTTTTCATATATACCAATCCTTCAACAGGTAACCTCGCCATTATCTTTATATTTAAAACAAGGTATCTCATTACCTCTGTACCTAATACCGCTTTTGCTTAACAGGACATCACAATTATTTATTTCAAGAAAATTCATTCCTAGGATTCCCTCAATTGGTATATTT
>MJUT01053330.1:409246-428055 GCA_002080005.1 Gigantidas platifrons
ACAAGTATATTACGTTTTTAAGTCTAAAACAGTAAAAGGTTAAAGTTCATATGTGCAGGAACAAAAGAATAAACTATCAAAAATAATTCACTGTTCGAACAATATTGTGACTCCAGAGAATTGTATTATTCTGTTTTAGTATATGGCTTTACTATTTACAAGCCCCTATATCCTTTGTTGGACGGGCGTCCACACAGGTTTCCGGACAATATCTTTAGTTCTGTATATCGGATCTTTACCAAGTGGAAGGGGAATAACCCTATTTATTTTGGGGTCAATAGGTCAAAGAGCAAGGTCACCGTTACTATGAATATAATTATTGACAACAGGATAGTTTCCGCACGATAAATTTAGTTCTGCATATTGGATCTTTACCACACTTGGCCACATGATTCCCCTGTGGAAAGGGGAAGAACCCTATTTAATTAGGGGTCATTAGGTCAAAGGTCAAGGTCACCGTTACTATAAATATAATTTCTAACCACAGGATCGTTTCCGCACAATAACTTTAGTTCTGTATATTAGTTCTTGACCAAAGTTGGCCACACGATTCCCCTGTGGAAGGGGGAAACCCTATTTATATAGACGGGCGTATTCTTCAATATCTTCAGTACCATCATATGGCTGGGGTTTCATATTTATTCTGGCATTATGTGTCAAATTAACACCCGAGTTTGGATGAGATTGCATACCAACAGTTGTATTATTATCATTTTGATATCTGCATGATGTTGTTATGTGATTACTGCTTTGTTTAGGTGTAGGCTGTGGCACTACTTGAATTTCACTCGGTTCATCCCGATAAAAATCTGCTGCATGTATATATTGAGTATTTTCTGGTCTTGTTCTCAAACAATTTATTTCTTGAAATATGTTAAAAACTTGTTATTGCATATATTCTTTCATATTGCTAATTTTGTCATGAACCCTGTCTTGCATAATAGACAGATTAACAGCATTATCTTCTGTTAATGTATCCCTAATTTCAGTGTTTAGTAAATGAAAAATTTCTCCTATAGAATGAGGATATTCTTGAGAAATGTTTGCTTGGTGCTGATCATAATTTGATTCAAAAGAATCATGCGAACTAGTACTCAATTCATGTGTTTCGTTCACCACTGTATCATTACTACCAATAGATGACCTGTTAGTTGGTTCAGATTGAATAGTATCAGACTGCAATGAATCATCCATTTATCAAGTGATTCTTATTTTTTCAAACTAACACCAGATAATTTCCTTTCTTTTTACGAATATAAATATATATATATTTTTTTTAAAGACAATTTTGATCCCACTTCTGACACCAGTGTTAAGTCCCAGGGGTTTGCTTGAAATCCCTGAAGTTAGCTGTGTAGGTCTCTGATGAAGGAAATAATAACAAGAATCACTGGAAGTTCATATATGTATATTATATCTGTCGGGATAAATAATACCAACATTAAATAAGCATACAGTGGCTCATAGACACATGAAATGAATAACAATATAAAATATAAGGTGCATTTGTCTTGAGAATATATAAATACAAGGTGTTTGGGCACTTGGTGCACAAAAACCCTACTTGGTGCACTTAAATCTGGTTGGTGCAGATTGTATCAGCTGATAACGGCATAATATGTATTTTGTATAATATTATTGAGAATAATATTATTAATTAAAATATTAACCCCCAAGTAATTCCGCTTGGTATTAGATAAATATTTTGAGCAGCAAGCAATTCCACTTGGTGAAATATATAGCAGACGAAAATGCACCGGCTATAAACTGTAAATTCAAAGATATAAATATAACGTCAATTGACATTTACCATTCTATTTGCACCGAGCAATTGTTGCTGGGCTATTTCTAATTATTTCTTTTTATCAGCAATATTACTTAGGATTCAAGTCGGCATCTGCATTATATGAATCCGCGTTCAGAAAGAGCTTATATATATGATGATTATGATTTTTCCAGTGACCAGTGATGTAGTATATACACGTAGGGAATACACACATCGTGAATTATGGCGCCCGAAGTGAAATTACAAGTCAACAGACGAAAATGGGCAAATGCACCGTGAAATGAAGTTGATACTTCAATCACATGAAATAATTTTATAGCATAGCCTTCAGGTAAATCAGTACTTCCCTAAAAATCTTGATCGAAGCGCATTAGTTGACATCTGCATATATCAAACGTGGAACCAAACATCGGGATAAAAATAGAAACGATGTACATAAATAAACATGTGTTAAATTACCGGGGCGTAACAATATTCAGTGATATAATGTACTCTCAAGTTTTCATGTTAGCTTTGCAATGAATCATAAAATGCTTTTCATAATTTATTAATTTATATTGTGAACATAGACGTTCTTTTCTGTGTATTTTAAGATATCTATCCCTTTTCAATAAATTGAACTGCGGCAACTAATTCTTAGCTTAGTTATGCATTTTTTTTTTTTTTTTAGAAATTTAAAAGTAGACTTTAAAATTCCCAGCAGTGGTTCGATACCCGAAAGCCCCAATACAAGTATATTACGTTTTTAAGTCTAAAACAGTAAAAGGTTAAAGTTCATATGTGCAGGAACAAAAGAATAAACTATCAAAAATAATTCACTGTTCGAACAATATTGTTACTCCAGAGAATTGTATTATTCTGTTTTAGTATATGGCTTTACTATTTACAAGCCCCTATATCCTTTGTTGGACGGGCGTCCACACAGGTTTCCGGACAATATCTTTAGTTCTGTATATCGGATCTTTACCAAGTGGAAGGGGAATAACCCTATTTATTTTGGGGTCAATAGGTCAAAGAGCAAGGTCACCGTTACTATGAATATAATTATTGACAACAGGATAGTTTCCGCACGATAAATTTAGTTCTGCATATTGGATCTTTACCACACTTGGCCACATGATTCCCCTGTGGAAAGGGGAAGAACCCTATTTAATTAGGGGTCATTAGGTCAAAGGTCAAGGTCACCGTTACTATAAATATAATTTCTAACCACAGGATCGTTTCCGCACAATAACTTTAGTTCTGTATATTAGTTCTTGACCAAAGTTGGCCACACGATTCCCCTGTGGAAGGGGGAAACCCTATTTATATAGACGGGCGTATTTTGTGATCCACACATTTCTTGTTGTTAAATGGATATCTTTATTGATAAGTAAATGGTCATTAGAAATGGCGACGCAGTGCTTTTGCTTTTTGCTTTTTTGGTATTTCATTTGCGCCAAAAAAAACTTTCATTTGCCCCACAAGCCATATTTCATTTCCCCCCACAAATAAAATATTACATTTGCGCCAAAAATACAGATAAATAATAAAAAGAGTAATATTCGCTGTACTGTTCAGATTTTGTACTCGTATTAACATCTTCCGTTCGTCAACATTATATGTTTTCCCTGCTCACCACGGGGAGGTGGAAGTATGCTTTCGAGTAGGATAATTTCATATATGGATAATAAACACTATTTACAGATTTGGTTAGATTCTGTATTTATATCATAAAAGCACTGGACATGTTCATTTATTATAAACTATTATAAAATCTCTTAAATACTCGTAAAAAAGTATGTTCCGGCACAAAACTTGTAGTAAACTGTCCGGATGTATTCTTGTCAGGACATTTTGCCTCGAGCATGTGAACATTATATAAATTTTACACTTCTGACTTACACTTTAGTATAAGCAAATGAGTATGAAATCACTTACACACAATTTGTAACGTGCAGGGGGTTGCACGTCACTGGCGTAATCCGGTTCGTACCAGAGTTACTCCTCTGGGTTCAAGTGACGCTCTGTATATCGTGTATTTAGCTTATACAGTTAATCCTTTGGACAATATTGTGTGTTTCAGCACCTGTGCATCGGACCTGTTCGTTTTGCGCACGCACCAAGTACTGGTTCAACCTGTGCGTTTTACCCTCGCACCTATTGCCAGTTAGCCTGTGCGTTTTACGCACGCACCTATTACTGTTTCAGTCTGTGCGTTTTTGACGCACGCACCTATTACTAGATCAACCTGTGCGTTGGTTCTGTGCGTTTTACGCACGACACTATGGTTAATTCAAACTGTGCGTTTTTAGAGCACTTGTTCGTCAGTCCTCTGCGCTTTACGCACGCCACTATAGTTAATTCAACCTGTGCGTTTTACAGTACTTGTGCGTCAGTCCTTTGCGTTTACCCAAGCCACAATAGCTACTTCAACTGTGCGTTTTTTAGTACTTTAGTACTGGTGCGTTAAACATGTGCGTCTACGCACGCCACGATAGTCACTTTACCCTCTGCGTAAAACTGCAAAACTGCTAATCAAGTAACCAAGAGTGAATACTACTACTGCGTAGGCTAGTGGCTACGCATATTGCTCAATAGAGCAACGGAAAATTACCAGACACGGTGTGACAAGCGTTTATATACCCTGTTTTGGACTATACCATTTTATTCAGACGATTCCAGAATTCTGCATCATCAAAACAATTTTTAAGCGTGTAAATGATCAGACTATTTCCGTGCATTATTTCATATCCCAACCCGTTTTTGACTATGTTAATTATCGTAGTATTTATAAACAATATGGAAAGTAAAAATAACTATTCTTATGTTTAAAATGCTATATTTAACCAACCACTTGATACATAAGAATGGTCTACTGTTTTAGAAGTTGTAAATTAATTATTTGCATGCCAACTGTGTATAGTAAACAATTAAAACACTGTACAAAAACAGGGGAATTCGTGGAAGTGGGGAGGGAAATTATACGGTCAAGTGAGTAAATTATCACCTATACATAGCCTTAATTTATTTTTAGACTTTGCATGTGCATTTTAAATGCGTGTTAACTAATTTGGTCACAAAATTACCTTGCCTTGAAACTTTAATTTACACTTCGGCGCAAATGAAATGTTGCATTTGTTTTAAAAATTGGCGCAAATGCAATATGCCCAGAAATGACTATTTTACATGGAAAACGAATATTAAAGGAAATGAAATTTTGCATATTTGGAAGGTGCATAACATTTATTGTGTTGAGAGTTTCTGTTAGTTTTTCGAGGATTTTTTTTTATCTATTGCTGTTTTATTGTTNATCCACAATCAACCATCTTCTCGGTCGACGTTACATGTTCTATCACGCTCAACTCGTACCACTGTTCCATAGTCTGTATTGCGATTCCATATGATAAAACAACTCTGTGAAAATAGTAAAAAAGTACTTTGGCTGAGAGTATTTTTCTGGGAATCATATAAGTAATTAATGAGTCTACACTCACTGTTTCATTTGGAAAAGTGTCTGCATGTAAAACGGATATACAAGTAGATATTTCGCATATTTGGAATGTATTTTATTTGAATTGATTATCACCAAGGCTTCAGGTAGTAGTCCACCGGATTTTCAGTAACACTTGGTTGCAGTGATACCAGGTCAGCCAGATGTCCTTTTAAACTTGATGTGGTAGTATAACGATTGTGCCTAGCGTTACACATGTGCTACAGGGTTGACGTATAAGAGTAAGCATCCACAATCAACCATCTTCTCGGTCGACGTTACATGTTCTATCACGCTCAACTCGTACCACTGTTCCATAGTCTGTATTGCGATTCCATATGATAAAACAACTCTGTGAAAATAGTAAAAAAGTACTTTGGCTGAGAGTATTTTTCTGGTAATCAAACGCAGTCTGTTGGTAGAACATTAGTCCGAGAGTATTTCATCCACCCAGTAGTCACTTCATCGGCACTGACAAGCAAGTTTGCAATTTCTAAATGATGTTATTGATATTTTAGCTTAGAGAAATCTTAGCTGATTTTGGGTATCCTGTTTAGGCTGTTGCTTTCTTCCTCCCAAAGACAGATTATTATTAGGCTTTCTAATCTTTTAAAGGCTATTCCAGGAATACATCGTGAGAACTTAAATATAAATGTTTGTACTACAGATACATTTTCTAATCTCTTTCTCTTGTCAGAGCTTACTCGCACAGGAATTCGAGAATAAGTAACGCTTTAAAACAAACCTACTAACACAGTTTTCGATGTACATTTGTATTGTTATTCTCAACTCGGTGACATTTTCTAAGTTACCATCACTGCATCCGGATGCCGTTTGTAATCGACATTTGTTTCCACATACTTTCTCCACTGAGTGGATGATCTATAATTTTCTCTCTTATTACTCTACCGCGATATTCAAACATCTTGATTACTTAGTCAAAATTGCAACACAAGAAAGCTGTGGCGTTCTATAGATAACATCTAGTCAACATGTTCAGTTTCTGGAAGTTGTCAACGCATGATCATACAATGGAAAATACAATACTGAAAAAGTATGTAGACATAAGGAGAAATAACAAAGTATGAGTCCCATATAATAAAGCCTAGGATCATATAATGAAACATTTTTATATACGATAATTATGGTGATCCATATACGAACATTACAACTATAAAAAAAATATAATAACTAAGTTTAGTCTACTTATTAGCTTACGTATGCAGTGAAGAATATCCTTCTGGAAATTTATATTACGTTATGTTTCACATTTTTACATATCTTACCCTGGAGGAAATAGGTTATGTTGTATTATTCCATATTTCGACATTAATACCGTAAAGCGTACAGAAGCTAAAATTTTTTAAATTTGGAATCTCCTACTTCGTTTTATATTATACCCATACACCAACGATGATTATAGCACCCGATCTACCCTTTCTTCATTTCATCATCATGGCCATATATAAAGTGTTTGTATTAATTCATAATATTATATGGTCTTGGAACTGATAGGAAACGTATGTACAATTGTCTAATACACTGAACCGCAACAGAAACGTCGCATTTTCCGAAAACCAAAATTTTGAAATATTTTGACAAAATTTATTGATTCATTTTGGTTAAGGTATTTTACCTTTAAATCATGCTACAATCGCATTTAAAGCTCTGTTACGGCTGACCGCGTTCATTAAATCGGTCGTCCTATTTTTTGTTGTGCTGGGCCCGTGGGACACGTTCCGAAGTTAAATTTCAAGATGATGATATGCACGCTGAATCCGTGCTTCATTAAGTGTATTTAAGACGTCCGAAGTGTTTGTGTCATCATTATCTGTTTGATGCAGCACTGATGTCACGACTGAACCCACGACAAAGAGAACAGGCACTTGGACGTTTGAATGCTGGACAGCGGCCTCAAGTCGTTGCAAATGCATTTAACTGCAATGTACGCACTATCCAACGTCTACGCGAACGCCACAATGCAACAAACAGCACAAATGACCGCACACGTAGTGGTCGTCCCAGAGTGACAACAGAGCGTCAGGATCGCTATATTTTGAGACAGCATCTCCAAAAACCGGTTCCTCTGCGCAACTCATACTGCTCGGCAGAAAATATGCATTAACCAGAGACCAATTAGCGAAGATACAGTCCGGCGCCGATTGAAGCCCCGTAACCTGAGATGTCGTCGTCCTGCTAGGGGTCCTATCCTCACACCACGTCATCGCCGTGAACGACTACAGTGGGCCACCCATCGTCAAAATTGGCGACATCAGCAGTGGAGAATGGTTATCTTTTCAGACGAAAGCCGTTACTGCATTTCAAATGCTGATGGCAGGGCGCGAATCTGGAGAAGACCGGGCGACAGGTATGCTGATAACTGCATGATGGAAACAAATGTATGGGGAGGCCCAAGCATTATGGTATGGGGTGGAATCGGCTTGAACCAGAAATTAGCGCCTGTTGTATTCCAAAATCTGGGTCCAGGTAGAGGAAATGGTGTTAATGCAGCCCGTTATATCGATCAAGTTCTACGACCGCATGTTGTGCCACATTTTGCACGCCACCAAAACCAAACTTTCCAGCATGACAATGCACGTGCGCATTCTGCAAGAGCTACAAGGGACTTTCTACAGCAGAACAACATTACAGTAATGCCTTGGCCCGCTCTTAGTCCCGACTTAAACTCAATTGAACATATGTGGGACGAGATTCAGAGAAAACTTAATGACGTCAGTCCAAGTCCTACAACTGCTGTGGAACTTCAGGCATCTTTTCTACAGGTGTGGGCTAGGATTCCTATGAACTTTATCAACCGTCTGATTCATTCCATGTACAGGAGATGTCGGGCCGTAATGAACGCCAATGGAGGACACACACGCTACTGAGTGGTGACCTGTATTGATCGGTCTTGTGATGTAGTGGTGAGTGAAAAACATTATCAATGAACAGTGAGTAAACTGAAAGGATGTGAATCTGTGCAATAACAATGAATTTTATACTACAATTAAATAAAAAATATGCCATTTATTTTTGTATCATTTTTGCCTCTAATTACTGCGACGTTTCTTTTGCGGTTCAGTATATTATACAATTACTGTCTTTTGATTCTGTAAATGTGTTGATTTATTGACTTATTCTGCTCAGTGAATATAATTTTTTCAAAAGGCAATAAATCTACACATTTACAGAATCAAAAGACAGTAATTGTTTTATTCAATATTTTCAAAAAAATATGGTATTCTGTAATAAAAAAAAAATAATTTGTTTTCCAAATATTTATCAATTGTTTCGTTACAACAGTGCTCTTTCAGATGTATAACATGTATACGTCTTTAAAGAGGATTCACTTTTGTGTCCTGTAATTGACATAATGTGCCGACCCGCTAATTCAACCTCGTCAAGAATATGAACTTCCGTTGCACGGAGGGAAGCATTAGAGAATTATGGTCAAATGGAGATACATCATACCAAACATTGTTTTTGGTCTAACTTTGGTCGTTGAAAAAATGTGTCAGATTTTTGATTAAGATGCTCCTTGTACGTGAAAAAGCTCCACACTGGGCACATCACATCATCTGAAAAGTAAAATTAAGTATTAATAGTCATACCAGTGCATGAATAAAACAAATCCTGTATACACAATCACTACATTTAAAGTCTGTTTATTTCATACTTTTTTCCCCATTTCTGGATGTTTTTTTTTGTGTTTTAATCCTTTCTCTTCCTCTACAAGTATATGTGTAGTCTCCTTCATAAACATGCATGGCGGCTGGCGGGTGTATTGCAATAAGCCGGATTGCTTACTTGTCCTGATCACCTTGGTGCACTCCCTTTCCATTTGAAGTCCATGTTGTTTGTGCGTTGTTTGTGTATTTTTTTGTATTACCCCGCCGCTCGACGAGCTTCCGGATAAATAGGGATCCTCATCTCCATTCATCAGTCACACTTTTTGTTTCCCTATAATAATAGTACCGCTCAACGAATGTGTTTTCACACTTTCACACATTGCTGTGTACCATAAAGCACAGGTTAAGTTTGATTACGGTACATTTCACATTTACCGTTCCTGAGCAATGACCCCTTTTCTCTTAGAAAATAAGGACATTTTAGGTTTCCGGATGATATTTAAAGACTTTAAGTATGGCTCAATCAAATCTTTTCAAAGTTTAACACCATGCGGTGGATCATTAAATACAGGTTATGTTCGATTACGGTGTATTTCACATTTGCCGTTCCTGAGTTATATAGGCTTTTTTCTCTTAGAAAATATGGACTTTTTAGGTTTCCGGATGATATTTAAAGACTACAAGTATTGCTCGATCAAATATATTCAAACTTTAACACAATGCTGTAGACTATTAAAAACAGGTTAAGTTCGATTACGGTATATTTCACATTAACCGTTCCTGAGTTATGGTCCTTTTTCTCTTAGAAAATAGGGACTTTTTTTAGGTTTCCAGATGATATTTAAAGAATGGCTCTACCAAATCTTTTCAAAATTTAACAAAATGTTGTGGACCATTAAATACAGGTTAAGCTCGATCACGGTGTATTTCACATTTACCGTTCCTGATTTATGGACACTTTTCTCTTAGAAAATAGGGACTTTATAGGTTTCCGGATGATATTTAATAAATAAGGGTAATAACAAAATTACCGAACACAGAGCAATTTTCCAAAAGGTACGACTCAACCAAATCTTTTCAAACTTTAACACAATGCGATGTACCATGAAATACAGATTAATTTCGATCAAGGTGAAATTGACATTTACTGTTCATGAATTATTGCCCTTTTTCTCTTAGAAGATAGGGACTTTAAAGGTATTTGGATGAAAATTTGGATTACGGGGGTATCTGTGTTCACCAGATCAACTTTCTCTAGTTATGTTTTGTCTGTTGTCGTTTTTTCTCTTCGTTTTGCATGTTTGTATATTGTCCTTGGATGTTGGTTTTTGATTGTCCCTTCAATTTTTTCTGGACATCAACAATACAAATATTCATGTACATGTATATTGTAAAAATAATATTTATAGCCCAACATACCTTTCACTTCAAACATTTTTCCATTTGCAGTGTTTGTGTCAGTCTGTTGATTCTTTGTCAATTAATCTCACTGTATGTAAAGAAATATGTGATCAACGTGACCATCTCCTTGTTTAATTCCAACTTGATAATCGTCCACTTTTGAATTTTGCAAGTTTTCACGACCCCGCCGCCCAAAATACGACATGAAATGAAAACTTTCTGTTGGAAGGATGTTGCGTCTGTAGTTTTCAAGGTAGAATATATTTTTTTTTAAATCATCTACTTCAAAGGGATTGTGGTGATCAATACCACATTTCCCTTCTCTTTTGAACTGCACTGTCGTGGCTTTGAACATTTTATTTGAGTTAACAAAAGCATGGTCTTTGATTATGTCAATGTTTTTTTTTCAGTCAAAATTTGCTGAGGCCGTAACGGGTGTTCGTTAGAGTACTTTTCTTGAACAAATCGCCGCTTTCTTTACCGGCTTCATAGTAAAACTTAAAGCTTCCTGCAGCTCTGAAATCTCATTGTTTTCAAAGTTTTCTGATCGCTCTTTTTCATTTTTTCATTCAAATATTCCTTGCAAAAGTGCTTCTGAATCTTTATCCTTTAAAATACTGTTCATTACATTCTCTGATAATGTTGCAAATCTAGGCTTTTTAGGCACCTGGTGTTCGTTTGCTTCTTCAGTCGACATTTTCTTTGTTTTGACATATGCGACAAATATAATACTTGTTGTTTCATTGTTCGTTTAAAATAAAATTTTCCAAAAGAATATCATGTTCGAAAAATAGTAACACATGACTTTTACCGTTGGTGAATATCACCTTGCTGACGGTGAATACATTTGTTATTCCAAATAAATTTTTGTATATAATCTATACTAGAAAAATATACTAATACAGAATAAATATATTTATTCACTTAAAATGGTCTATAATCGGCACTTTGTATAGGGATTTGATTTGATTTATTGTATTTAACGCCACTTTCAGCAATATTTCAGCTATATCATGCATATGGGGACCAGTTTTAGTGGTGGAAGAAGCCGGGGAACCCAGAGAGAACCACCGACCATAAGCAAGCAACTGGTAAACTTTATAACTTGCTGCTGCGAGTCGAGTGCACCCTTTTTTAGATCACCATGCCAAAGACAATGTGACCTTTTGCCATTACTTGTCGTCCGTCGTCTGTCGTCCGTTAACTTTTCACATTTTAATATTCTCCTCTGATACCGCTTTGCCAAATGAACCGAAATATGGCATGAAGCATCTATGGCAGGTCATCTATAAATATTGCTCATTTTGTCCCAATCCGCTAACAAACATGGTCGCCACAGACAATTCTTATTTCTGATTGGTTGATTTCCAACCAATCTTCTCCTCTGAAACCGATTTGACAAATGAATCGAAACCTAGTAAGAAGCATCATTGGATGGTCCCCTATAAAGATTGTTCATTTACTTTCGATCCGTAACAAACATGGCCACCACACGCAATTCTTATTTCTGATTGGTTGATTTCCAACCAATCTTCTCCTCTGAAACCGATTGGACAAATGAATCGAAACCTAGTAAGAAGCATCATTGGATTGTCCTCTATTAAGATTGGTCATTTAGTTCCGATCCGTTAAACACATGGCCGCCATAGTTAATTCTTGTTTCTGATTGGTTGATTTCTAAAAAAAATGGTCTCCTGTAAAACCGCTTTGCCAAATGAATCGAAACTTGGTAAGAAGCGTCCTTGGAACGTTCTCTATAAATATTGCTGCCTTAGTTTCGATCCGTAACAAACATGGCTACCACAGGCCATTCTTTTTTCTGATTGGTTGATTACTATTGATTATTCTCGTCTGTAACCGCTTGGCCAAATGAATCAATATTTGGTAAGAAGTATCCTTGGAAAGTCCTCTATAGCGACTGCTAATTTAGTTCCGATCCGTTAATAAACATGGCCGCCACATGCAATATTTTTTCTGATTGGTTGATTTCTAAAAAAATATCCTTCTCTGAAACGCTTTACCAAATGAATCAAATATTGGTAGGAAGCATCCTTGGAAGGTCATCTATAAAGATTGGGGATTTTCTTCCCATCCGTTAATAAACATGGCCGCCACAGGCCATTCTTTTTTCCTTATTGGTCGATTCAAAAAAAATCTTCCCTGTAACTGCTTAGCCAAATCAACCGAAACTTGGTGGAAAGCACCTATCGGAGGTTCTGTGATAAGGTTCCTCAAAGCAGAATGAAAGTTGAGTTACACAGGCACAGCCTACTGAGCCTCCAGTGTAATTTACAAAGCCAGGCGCGAACCCATACCGTTTTGGTGATATGCTTGTATGAATTGTTAGGGAATCTAACTACCTAACTCATTGACCCATCCGGGCCCTCTTTGTAAGCTGCAGCATTCTACATAAAATTATATTTTCCCTGTTTTTTTAGGCTGTAGGATTATACATATAATTATATTTCCCCTACTTTTCTAGGATGTAGGATTCTACATAAAATTATATATTCTCTGTTTTGTAGGCTGTAGGATTCTAAATAAAATTATATATTCTCTGTTTTTGTATAGAGAAATTATTTTTTACTTGATATTATAGGGATAATGGTGTCCACGACAACCTCATAATAATAAAGCATATCTGACCATACATCACTAATTTCTTGTGGAATATACGTATACTTGAAAGTTGAAAGACCACAATTATATTAACAACCTACTTAGAATGACATCATTTGGTAAACTCCAGAAGTCAGTTGACAAAAATCTACCTATCAATTGATTTTTCCGTAGTAGTATTATTATCTGTAACATTGATATTTTGCTATCTTCGTTCAAGTCCTAGATATTTTTTTCAGATGGTCCGAATATGCAATAGCAAATATATCTAATGCACCATTAAAATATTACCGAAAACCTGACTACAGGGCTGATAATGCATGTTGGGTCTAATAGTGCACCAGCAGAGATATTTAGGTAGCAAGAAGCCTTTCTGGAATAACACACATTAGGTACGCTCATAGTTTACAAATTGGTAGGTCAAATTATTTCATCAGTGGTACTTATTTGTATTCTGTTATATCTACATTTTGTTTCTTTATCAGATGGTCCCAATATGGTCACCATCACACCATCAACTCAGTCTTACACATTAAATGAGACAGAAAATCTGAATCAAATACAATGTACTCCTGACTGTAAACCCCATTGCACAATTAAATGGAGTGGACCTAATATTCCTGCTGGTACCACATCTGTACTTAACCTACAAAACATAAGCAGGAATCAGTCAGGGCACTATCAGTGTACAGCTATTAATGACGTCAGTAGTAATACATCTGTTGTAGTAAATGTTGCTGTTCAGTGTAAGTATAGATATATCTTATTATGTAGGGGCCGTGGTTGTCGTTATCGTAAATCCCATTACTTGTGTAATCAGTTCATATCACCAGTAAACTTGCAAGTTCGAACCCCGTTCATGGCGAAGTGTACTCATCAGTAATGGATACAGTTTGTAACTGATTTGCGACAGTTCGATGATTTTCTCCGGCAACACCGGTTTCCTCCACCAATACCAATACACCTAGACATGCACGGGATAATAACTTGGGTGGTGACAGGCACTGATTGCACAGGCAGTTGTATGTCCAACAACAAAACGATCACGACCACCAAAACGACATGTCTCTTGAAGACTGGTAAGGTAAATAATTTAACAGTCTTAGAGAGCAAGAAATGCAAAGCACTTAAATAGCAGAATTCAATTATGTTAAGGTTACCAATATACTAGAGAGGAAAATATTAGTTTTAAGTATGACTATATAAAAACTATCAATTTCAATAGTAAAAATATAAATATTATATTTAGTGCACACAAAACGTTTTCTGAATGACCTTCATCCTCTACAAACTAAACAGATTTGTAAGCAAGTTAATCTACAACTATTTGGGATCACGAACAGCAAGGGTCTAAATAAGACAGCAAACATTGGCTATGGTCACCTATGACTGAGGGAGGAGAACCGTAGCTGTAATGATGGTCACATTAATTAGGAACCGTACATGTTGATAGAAAGTATATGAAATTAAGGAATAACAGTACTGTATTTGAAGAGTTGGAGGTGTCAATGGTGGATTTGACGGTCGCAAATGCCGTTTTACTGGCGACGCAAATACAGAACTGTTATTCCTATTCTTATTAAATTATCCCAACGTGTGCACACTAGTTTGAAAATATACAAATAAATGACGAAATATATGCACTTTTCAATTCCTTCCGCTAATAGTAACGTAGTTGTTTAATAATCCGCCATCTTGAAAGGGTGAAATCCTACATGACCTATGTACAACAATTCACAAAACTAATTAAAATGCCTACCTTGAAAACTTATTTTTGTTAAATTCTATCTAAATTGAAGCGTACACGAAGCCAAATAACGTATGTTCTCTACATTTTAAACTTGAAGTCATCATATGACGTCATTTTGTTTATGTGCTAAAGTCGTTCACCAATATTTCCCGGAATTTTAATCTTTGTGATTGTTAGACCCAGGGGTATGCAAGAATATATTTTTATGTTCAATATTACATTAGAATGGACAGGAAACTCGATTTGCGACAATCAAATCTCCAACTGATGCCGTGAAATTTGCAAATGCAATACAGTTATCTTCTAAATAGGTCGGCAATATCTGGGTCAGCCATATTGTTTACAAACAGGTGCATTCGGCGTAGGAATATACCATTCCTTCAGGACTGTCAGCTGCAGATTTGACGGCCCTCGATAGCCAATGAAAATACGCGCTACATTATAATTGCATTACAATAAACCATGTAAGTGTTGAAACACTGAGGTTATGCTATGCTGCTACCGTAATAGTACACAATCAGATGTCCAGTGTTAAAAAACGTCAATATTTAAGTGTGCATAAAGTATTTCTGGAATAACCGTGATCATGTGCCAGTTGCGTTAAAATGCCAGAGATTGGCTAGCCAAATAACTTAAAAACAAGAACACTAGTAGACAATATCAGCTAATATCACTTCTGTTTGAGGAACCATTACCTCAGTTTTGATAATAATTGCATTTTAGAAACGGTGAATTTCAATAGCAAATATATGAAATAAACCATTATAGTGCCAACACACTGACCACAGGGCTGATGAATCCTTCCGGGACTAATAGTCAACCAGCAGAGGTATTTCGGGTGCACAAGCTGTTTCTGGAATATCATACATCAGGTATATTTAAAGTCTACAGATTGGTAGGTAAAAAAAAATCATCAGTAGTATATATTTATAATCTGTAATTTGGTCCGCGTCAGGTCATTACCACATAATGCTACTAGTATATTGATTTCCCTTCTCAAGTCCTACATTTTTTTCAGATGGTCCAAATCAGGTCACCATCACACCATCAACTCATTCTTACACATTAAAGGAGACAGAAAATCTGAATCCAATCCAATGTACTGCTGATTGTATACCTGATTGTACAATGACATGGAGTGGACCTAATCGTCCTTCTGGGACTAAATCTGTACTTAACCTACAGAACATAAACTGGAATCAGACAGGGAACTATCAGTGTACAGCTAGTAATGACGTCAGTAGTGAGACTTCTGTTGTAGTGAATGTTGTTGTTAAATGTAAGTATTATATATCAACTATTATCTAACATTAAGTGTGTATTTTATCAAAATAGAGAATTTAAACAATTGTATACACTTCATCTGATGAAAAAAACATTATACCTTATTCGTATATGATATAAGGTATGCATTCTAGTCGGAACTAATTTCGTGACGTCATCAGGCCAAGTTTTGAAGAAAAAAAGACAGTCAAAGCTTCGCCTGTTCTTCCGCTAAACAGTTAAAACAAAACAAATATTGTGAAAAGATTTATCGAGAGACGACAAATTTAGTGTCAAGACTGGTATTTTTCGGAAATACACACCCCAATATGATATATCTGTTTAATTACACCGCATATTACTGTTTTACGTTTACATTGGAACACTTCCGGGTTTCAAATTTGATTATTCACGTTGTCTTACGTATAAAGGTAAAGAAGAAAAAGTCCGAATGAATTTCACAGTTTGAAGCACGCGGGGGTAAAAAAGTGAAATACGTTTTCGCAAATAACACACCATAGAGGGCAAACAGTTGAATCCTTATGCAAATACCCCGGCAGCGGTAAAAATGAACGAAATTAATCCTAAATATGAAAATACACGACAAACACATCGGCTATTAACCAATCAAAATCCAGGATTCTTATATAATGTGTAAGTAATCATAAAATACCATTGGATGAAATAGTTGATTTCATAGATTTTTTAATGGTGTAAAAATGTCCTATAAATATGAACTTGATAAAAAGAAGTAGACCTAATGTGCATCCTTATACCATATGCATGCATAATCTACAAGGCATAGCAAGATTCATGGTGGCAACTATGCTTGCGATTCTAGCATTGCCAGCGTTTGAAGGAACATGTCGAGATTTTTACAGTCAGACTTTAGAGCTTTAGAATTTTAAATCAGAGTTTTTTCAATAGTCGATATTCCAATATTCTTTCTGTTGGATTTATCATAGTAGTCAGTTCTGTCAGTGAAAAATACTTACAAATTGCATAATACATTAATAAGTTAGTGCACTTCGCATGGCCGAATGGTGGTACATTTGTTTTTGTAAACACTGCATGATTATGTTGTACGTAAGACATACAGCCAAATACAGTACGAATGTGATCATATGTCTCTCTAAGGTTTAAATATTACCCCTAGCCTTCATCTAGGTATTAACTTACTACATATCTTCACTTTTATGTATTAATCAATAACTATTCTTGATATAATATTGGTATAGAGTTGTTTAGAAACACAGTAACAATATATATTATTGATTACGAAGGCTAAATCGATGTCGTTATCTAAAGAGGTTTAGTACAAACGTTGATATCCAATTTAGTATAATGACCGCGTTTCATGAAAACCATTATCAGGTAAAAATTGTACGTTCAAAGTCATCAAATTGGAAAGCCAAATATTCCAACAGTCTTGGGGAGCAATAAGCTCCAAGTCCCTAAGGAGGATGGCTAAAATATGCAAGGTCACATGTACCTGAGTTGATTCCTGATTTTCAATTGGTTTCGTGAAGTTTTTATTTTTCACCCAATTTAGAATCCCTTTTGCCATCTTTATGGTTGTTGATTAAGAAATTGGTTATTATATTTCGAAAAGGGGCATGAAAGGTTCCCAAATTCCAAAATTTCGCATATTTGGAAAGTATGTAGCATTTTTCAATTTTCATCCAATTTTAAAGCATATTTTGCAAAGTGCTCATCTTTCCGAGTTAATTATAAGTCAATAGCTAAAATGGGGTATTTTTATTTATGGAAAATGGACTCATATTCCGATTTTGTTCAATGCTATTGGAGGTATACACAATTTTTATTTTCCTTCTAATTTCGATGCGTATTTTTTTTATCTATTTGGGATAGCTGGTATTGTTTCCGAGATAAAGAAAAGTTCAAAGGGAGCCTAATGGAATGCATTGAGAAAAAGATTACTTTAATGTCTTGTTTATTTGAAGTATTGTCCATTAAATTCCTTAGAACATATCTTGGACAAGACTTTCTCTCTGATTTGTTCTACATTTTACTGTCTCATATACAGCTTGGACTGGAAGTGAATAGCACCCATTTTATTTTAAAAGAAGAGTTTGAAGATACCAAGGGGGTAATCAGAATCCCATTATCAAAGAACAGACCACACAATGGCAAAAAGAAACAGTACAAAAGGAAAAACAACGATCTACAAAACATACACATAAAACTAAAGATCGAGTACCACGAACCCCCCTAATATATCGGGGATGAACTCAGGTACTCTGAAAGGGTAGACATTTTCTGCTCTACTAGTGGCACCCGTCGTGTTAATCTAGTTACAAACATGGTGATAAGTCATGAATGGGGACAGGACCAGGAAGTGTTTACGACAAGTGGAACATATCCGTGGTCATTTGTGACACAGATATTCCATAACGGTCAACCAAGTCATGTTGGCGACCGTATTGCTTTCGAAGTGATGACTTCAACTTAACCAAGGGGAGCTCTTGGTTCAGTAGCTTTCTTGTTAGCGGTAATCCTCTATCAAGGAAATAAATATAGGAACCAAAAGCTCTGGAATATCGTATCAACAGAGAGATATATACACTATTATGCAGGTGCTGCTGGAATATTGCTACATATAAATGGAAGGTTCACAATGGGAAAATTGAAATAATCTCTTTTGTCGGAAAGTATCGTTCTTAATCTCCTCTCACTGTACAGGTTACAGTTGAAAACTAAAATATCAGGCCCGTGTGTGAAATTCAATATATTATATTGTTGTTTTTTTTTTAATTTACACTTCATTGAACATTTACCACAATCTTTGTAAAGACAATCAAGTGAGCGATACCGCTTAGGTGAGCCCCGGTTTTTAGTGGGGTTCATGTTACTCGCTCTTTGGTGTTT
>MJUT01053330.1:429568-458501 GCA_002080005.1 Gigantidas platifrons
GCCAAGTTAGCCGCAACTTACAGTCTAGTCAATATAGTGTATGACCTGCAACTAATAGCAACACAAGTTTTTTTTTACCTCAAATTTAATCTAGAGTTTTTCTAAGAAAAACATACTAAACATATACACTAATATATTTTGCGGAAGGTGGTGAAATTGAACAAAAGATATGGACCGAATATTCGATTATTTTAGTAGTTGGAGATGCCCATCATACACGCTTGAATGCCGTTCTGACCTTCACATTGAAACATTTAGCAAACGAAAATAAACATATATTTTTTCTGTTGTAAATGAAAAGAAATAGATGAGTATGAATGATAAAACCTGATTTGTCTCCATTTCTTGAAAGCATACTCCTATTTTGTCGGCAAAGTTGTCCCTGACAGAAAAAAAAGACCGATTCGTGGATATAAATTCATGCTTTAGTTGACAATATTTCGTAGATCATCGATGTTTATTTATTACATTTAGAGGACAAATAACAATTAAGTTAGCCTGATTATCAATTGAATAATATCGTATGTGTCCAAAATTACACCTAAGACATAAAAAAAACATGCAATCTTCAAAGACATAAACCAAATATATTAATAGTTATAGCTGTACGGCAAACAAATGTATGGAAAGCTGTACAGAACAAAATACACAATTAACCAATGTTCAGTGTCATGTGTTGATGAAAACAAATACACACACACACACATATATATATATAACGACTAGAATATGGAAAACATCACAAATTGTAAAGTAAAACTAAGGAAGTGCTATGAAAATAGCTTAAAAAGTAATAATTATTTCGCATCACATATATGTTTAATATCATGATGCAAGTATTAATATTATATATTCTCCGGGTACCCAGGTTTCCTCCACCAATAAAACTGACCTCCACGATATCACTGAAATATTACTGAAAGTGGCGATAAACACCATAAACCATCAATATCATATCATTTGTATAAATATGTATGCCAATCAAATCCAATGTAACATTATTTTTCTGATAAAAATATTTCTTGAGCATTTTTTAATTTTACATTTCAACGGAGCACCAAAGACAAATCCTAGCATATCATGCAATTATTGCCCTCATTTAAGGTACATATTCAGATATGTTAATGGAGAGCGATTGTTTTCGTGATGGATTGTCCGAGGTACCACACTGTCTTATAGGTTAATAAATCTGAATATCTACCATATGAGGGCATAACAGTTTTATTTTTTTTCCACAGTAACAACACATATCTTATTTGAAACAGGCCATTTTTTGGGGAGAAAATACCAATACCATCAGAACCGACAGCTTGTCGCTTGCTACGTTCCAAACCACGAAATACTTTACCAGTTTGATAATCTCTTTCACATATATTTTATTGGAAAGTGGAAGAGATTGTCAGGATAATACTATAATATTTTGTCCTTATCACTGCACCTTGGGATTCTAAGTTAATTCCTCTGGTGTCTCTTGAACAGGCTTGGCCATTGCTGATTTTTGCAGACGAATTACACAGTTGTCTTCTTTGTACGTGAAAAATGGAATGTCTGGCCGGTAATAATAGGATTGTTACCCGCGATCGTCATTTACTTTCATAAAAACAGTTCATTTGTTTTTTTTTTAATCACGCGAATGAGAATATTTACAAATACATGTCTCAGAAAATAATAAGATCTGTTGCACGTTGTCCTGTGATATGCATAGTGAGCATGACGCTTTCCATAAATAAACAAAGAAAAAAAGGAGGATAAAGGCAATTACCGATACCCCACAACTGACCACACTCCAATATTCTCCTGGTCACCCGTGGGTTAACTGACAGAGAAATATTCGTAGTCATGAATCATTCTTGAATAATTCTAAAACATTTTGATTAATCCCAACGCACTGTTTTACAGCCTAAAACTATTTTTTGCAAAGGGAAAAGTTTTTATGTATAATGAAATGATATGATAAGATGAAATAAACAGATCGCAATTACCCATTGGTTATCGACGTTGAAAGTATATTGATTTGTAAGATCGTTTAAATTGTTCCATATTATGTTCAAACCATGCAATAGGAAAAGTTGAGTGACTCTGTAATGGAAACTTCTAAATAGTTGATATCATGGTTACCCATAATCCGTTACAAAACAAACCTGGAACGACCGTTTTCAGTTGAACTAACTCACATGTGGAGCGTATCGGTGCGCCTTCAACAGTGGGTTACCGATAAGGGGTAAAATATTGAAAAGCAAATGGAATAATGTACGATTTTCATTACTGTGATTAGGCGATCTTACGATTAATATAAAGGTATGACTTTGGTCATAATCACTCCGTTTGACTATTGTGGAACGGTTGTAATGAATCCCAACATACTGCATGCAATGTAAGATCCACAGTGACTGTTATTACACTGTACACAATATTTGATATTTTCTTGATAGCTGTGCAACTGAAATTACAAAGCAAATTATTCGTTTCTTGTATCTAGCGGTATGTCATCCAATAAGTGTTCTAATCTTGAACATTGTGCATAATATATTTATTTTTCGTGACACAAAAGTTGTCATATGCATAACATTTGTTCTATTGAAGAAAGACAATAACCTCAACCATTGCTTAAACAGGTTTGCATCAGATACAGTTATTATTATCAGTATAACAAATCAACAACAGGGCCAATTTCGCGTTAAAAGCCCGGATGTCCGCACATACAAGTGGTAAATGTAAATTTCTTTTTATTAATTTCAGTCCAGCCTCGATTGAATGACGACATTCCAAGTTCAGATGAAGTAATTCGCTTGAAAATTGGCATGTCTTTAAACCTTACAGTCAACCTCATATCTAATCCAACTCCAACTACACAATGGATATTCAGGCGGAAAGGTTTTATTGACCAAACACTACAACCGCACAGTAATTCAAATGAATACAAATACACATCAGCGATCTATATCCAAACCATAAACTCTACACAGTATGGGTCTTACATTGTTTATGCAACTAATGACATTGGCAATTTCAGTACAGTATTTTCCGTTATTCAACCTGGTAGGCATTATCTATAAATGCATTGCTTCATCTGTGTGTCTAGTTGTTATAAATCTCTAAGTGTGCTTTGTTTTATTATATAAATACTCCAATATGATACGAGATGGATAATACCAAAAACTTTACCGTTTACTGTAGCTACACAACTTTGATATAATCTTATACTATTATGTCTTCTCTGATACTGCAATTAACAAATACTTCGAAACCTCCGGACATCCACAACATTACGTCATGTGTTGATAGAATGCAAAAAAAAGAAAAAAAACAAACCACACAGTCAGAACAAATATCAATTCCATAAAGGAAAACCGTATGGAAGCAAAATCGATACTATTAAAACACACACACACACACACACATATATATATATATGTGTATACATATGTATGCCGTTATTAAACGTGTATTACGGGTCATACGTTTCCATTCAATGTTTCACTTTGGAATGATTAAAGCTACGCTAAAATCAATATATCGAAGTGGGACAAGATGACACCCATATCCGTTTCTGACAACCAAACCCGTTAGTAGTTAATTCAAAAGTATCATTCTCGTGTACACAGCAGCATACAGAGATTTTTTAAACATTATATGCTAAACATAAAGAATACTATTTTACTATTTCGTCCTTAAATAATAGCAATCACATTCTTTCAATTTGTATATGCCCAATGCTAAAAAATTAATATGTAAAACTTTGTTATTGCAAATGAAATAATGCTTAAAAAGAAACTGTTTGAATCTAAATTTATTTTAGACCAACCTACTGCCCCAATCGTTGTCAATGCTGTATGTAAAACGACATCAGCTGTTGTACTGTGGAGATCTGAGTTTAACGGTGGATCAAAGCAGGAGTTTTATGTACAGTATTGGAGAATATCACAATCATCACCATCCACGTTATCACTATCCATACCTGATCCTGGTTTGACATCTGACCTACAGTACACAGTCAACAACTTTTTACCGGAAACATTGTATATATTTCAAATAATCACAAGTAATGATTATGGGGATGCGTTCACAAAGTCAGTGAATTGCACTACTGACCAAAGTATGCATTACGTAGTATATATTATATTTTAGTACATTATTCGACGATGGTTACTATTTATCTACTTATATTTACTCTTTTGTTTCATCGGTTCCATTTTGCTGTACTTTAGTCCATTGCACAACTCGTCCAAAAGAGAGGCAGACGTTCTTAAAGCATTACACAGAAACCTAAATATTGATAAAAATATACGTAAACATAGATAACAACACCGAATAAACTACGCTTCTACGTTCTGCTGTTTTAATAGTATTCCATTTGTTAACATAATCAATAGTTAGAACAAAAGCTTAAAGATGACAAAATGCTTTAAATTGAAGGAGACAACTGACCAAAGGAAAAAGGACAAGGCAATTGTGAAAAATTGAGGATAAAGCAATACCCTCTAACAGCCACATCCGATACTTGTGCGGGACAAATTAAAATTACCGTTTAGGGCTGGACGCATACGAATACCTCATTTGTAGAGCTTTTGCAAGCTCCCAGAACGTAAAATATAATTTACATCAGCCAGCTCCTAATGATCAATAGCTTATTATGAGTGGTAGTTAGTGGCCCGTTGTAAAATATATGATACTACACACTACATTATGCTGGTTTTCCTGTGATAATATAAACTTTATTCTATAACTCATTCCATGTTTCACCTTCTTACAGTAACCTTTTTTAACATGTTATGATCATAGCTGTAAAACTGCTCACTTCATGTTACACGACAATCATTCAATCACTATTAAAGCATTGAATGGTAATTCATACCAGACAATACTTCATAATTACATACATAAGTCAAGAGAATTGATTTAATTTGATATATTCCATTTTTCAGGACAAATCCTTGTCTTAAGTTGTCCAGACAGTAATGGAATATTTGCAGCTGGAATCTCAGGACTGGTCATTGGTTTACTCTCTATCATATTTGCCGTTTCACTTATTGTCTTTTTTCGTAAGTTGTGTCTTTAATATACAACCAGGCATATATATTTATAATTATTACAAAAGTAGCCAAAACATCAAACTGTATCTATGTCAATGTTAACACCTTTATAAACATTATAGTTTAAACCAACAAAGGTGTTAGTTATGTTACAGTGCAGCCTTTAGCAAAACGGTGTTATCCTACCTGGTTAGATTTACCTTACAAGAAATGTCATGACTTTCATACTTTCAAGGATTGCTAAAATAAAGCAGTGCATATTTAACCATTACAGGTTTTAGACTAAAGAAAAAGAACGAAATGAGGTATTTATTTTTTAGTTTTTATTTTGACATATTTTCTGTCGTGTTGAAGTAAATTCCGTAACCAAAATCTTACTAGGAATTGTTAGCCTACATATTTTAGCTGAAAGACATATCGTGCAGGAGCACTATTTACATATATCAATTTACATTACAAACCAGTAATTGTGGACAAAATAATAATCCAAAACAGCACAAACTGCTCTAACAAACCTCAATATACATACATCAGAGAAAAACCGGGACGTATTGATCGCGACATTTTAAATTAAATTGTAAATTGACAAGTGAATTTAAAAGAAACAGTTATATCAATAATAAATCGCAAACGGAGCCAAAATAATTATTGCTTCACATTTCACATAATGAATACATTTTCGTACAACTCTGTGTAAAGAATATATTGGTTCTCCTATCTCTATTTAGTGTAATGTTGTTGGCATTTTCAATACTTGTTTAAACCATATTTGTTACAACCATAATCCATTATCTATTTTAGGTCTAATAATTATACAGAATTCAAATCATGTACTAGATGTAATCCTGTAGTGACAGACACCTATGATAGTTTAGAAACTACAACCATTGGTATGTATGTTGATTGATAGTCATATATATATATACACGATCTCGTATTTTTACGACGAAAATAGTCTTATACATTTCTTCGAACTGTATTATCAACATTAACTCTCTAATATATGTCTTAATTTGGTTTATTGTGTCCAATGCCACTTTCAACAATATTTCAGTTATATCACGACGGTCAGTTTTATTGGTGGATGATAGCGGAGTAAACCTCCGACCTGTTGCAAGTCACTGACAAACTGTTTCACATAATGCTGCAACGAGTTCAACTCGCTATGAACGGGGTTCGAAATCCCAGCTATGTTGGCGATAGGGGCTGATTG
Organism: Gigantidas platifrons; assembly: GCA_002080005.1. Lineage (NCBI taxonomy): Eukaryota > Metazoa > Mollusca > Bivalvia > Mytilida > Modiolidae > Gigantidas > Gigantidas platifrons. Next base: position 435,815 of record MJUT01053330.1, read on the forward strand.
CACTGATAGTTGTACATCCAACTACCATACGGTCACGACCACGACGATCCCTCTCTAGTACATGGAAACAGCACTAATAGTCGTTGGTCACGATATAACTGATACATGAATAAAAATAACAGATATTTTTATTTATAATATAACTATACAGTAAGTTTCGTTTTTCAGCTACGTATTTAACCCAAAACAACTAATACTGTGTACATCGATAAGGAGGCTAAACAGCAATTTTGATAATAACGTGTATTTCATCAAAGGTGATAAAGGCAAAAGGATGTGAAATTATCGGCAGAAATATGAGCTTTGCGAAGCTAGTAAGCTTTTGTGATCAGACCAGGTTACTCCGTGTTATACAGCGTATTTCTGCATGTTCTATTGTATTGAAGTTTTTTTCAAGTGACAATATAACCGTTGCTTATTTCCAAGATAAACACTTGTTGATGTTTCTATGTCACTTTCATGTTTATTATGATTTTCAGTAAATAACTTAAAACCTACTACTGCGATGCTATATTTTATGTTTACAATCTATATTATAGTGCTTTTTAGCAAATTGCTATCTCAAGCAAAATGGTCCAAATAGAAAGCTGCAATAAAAAAAAACCCACAATATTATAAGTATCACATGGTTCGTCATAGATACAAAATGGTTATTATTAATGGTATCAGTTTGTTATAAAGGATAGACATGACCCAGCAATTATGATTGAATACTAGAGATTATTATACAATATTGAAAATTAAAAACAGTTCCTATGTTACTTTGAAATATGTGTCGTTTACAGGAAAAAATGAAGTCAACCAGAACCAAACAGACAGAATGTAAGCTATTTTCAGAACAATTTAATTGCAGTGCCATGTTATTTTGCCTTCACTACATTATGGTGAAAATTAATCAACTGATGCAAATTCTGAAAGCTTCAGTAACTATATTATGCTGAATAAAACGTCCAGGGAAGTAACCATTGCTCCCGAGTATATCCTGTCTCTGTTGTTTTATACCTGTCTTGCATGACAAATCCATAGAAATAGGAACATATGTTTTGTTGGATAAAAACGCTAAAGAAAGCTATAATTGAAATAATAAGTTAAAATTATTTGTTCTTGTACAATGGCATATGTATGTTCACTACCCAATTCGGTATAATATTTTATTGTGCATACTTGATTTTCAAACATGAGCAATCGAACAAATTCGAATTTTTATTAACTATCAACACTTCCACATACATAATGATACCTTTTACCAATATCACTGAGTTAATAGCTTATTTATTTTGTAAGAGCAACTTAATAATTCATTGTTGATGCTGATGAGGTATACATCATAGGCCAATGACATATGTCTTTATCACATTAATACTAATGTGATAATGATTCTGGTCAACACAGCATAATATCTGAAGTTTTCCATCTCACTGTTGTACTCATAGGGGATATATATATCTTGCAAAGAAACCCATCATTGTCCGTTTCTATCTCTTCACCGGCATATGTGTATATCAATGCCCTGTCATCTGATGACTAAGCATATATTTATAAAAATATAAATGTAATAGATATGCAAAACAAAACAATTTAGACTATCATGGTATAATCAATAGGTTCATAATGTATCTGTTTTCATGTTTAAATCTAGTATTGCTACCTACGAAGAAATTATACCAAGCGAGAATACTGTCCACACTGACAAACATCAAAGCAAACAACCAAAAGGTATTGTTATTGTTTTGTATTTTCTTGTTCTCTTTGTTTTGTTGATCAAAGTATTATAATAATAAAGCTATGGAACTTTGTCCCGTAGGATAGATTATTTATATTAACGTTTGGATCAATATTATGGCCATACCTATGTTGGTATATGTAAAACGCCATGTTAATAATAAATGATTTCTATTTTAATTATATTTGTGGTCAAACTTTTTTATAATTGTAGATGTAAGGTCACACTTTAATCATGTTTCATTTATTTTCATACTCGCTAAGTTTAAACAGTGACAGTCAACAGTGTCTCCTCAACAAAACCACGTATCATTGTAAATCATTAAGCATGAACAGAGGTCCAGTTTGCTCTTGAAAATCAAGGACTGGTTTGTGACATACAAGAAAGGAGGAGGGACTAAGCCAATACATGGCATCTAAAAACCCCTTCTTGATAACTGGGAGTCCAACGGTATTACAAAGAATTATTGGAACGATTAATTTGTTTCTATTGTCAGTCATAGCACTATCATAACGTTATTAAAATGTGATAACTAACACAGCAAGTAGGATAGATAATGGACATCTCTGGTTACGACTGGTAACACTGACATGACGAAAACATGTACCCAATGAAGTTAAGGAATACGCAACAACATTTACTGATAATCCTTTTTTTCAATATTTGCCATGAGGCATTATCTACATTAGACCACACTAGGACAGCATGCAATAGGTAAATCTTCTCATTTATTTCCAGATGGTATAAAGAAACAGGAGGGGATTTATGACAACATGAAACCTTAGTTATATATTTCAACATTACATAAGTTGCGTCCTGTCTTGTTTAATTCACATGTTAAATCGCTTGTATTGTGAATGGTTAACAAATACATTTGCAAATTATGTTTCTGATTGTATAGAAGCTAAACAGTTATTTACTTACGTTGAAACTATTTTAATCTTTTATATGACATTAACCAGTGATATTAACATAATTAATATCCTTTATAACATGAATAATTAGTTTGCTATAATGTATAAATGTAATATGTGTTACAATATGCAAAACTCAACTAATAAGATATATATATATATATATAACTGAAATGTACAGTACCTTAAAATGTTATTATTATTAACACTAATGATTATCTTCCTCATGTAACCTTATCATATTTTGGCTATTCTGTTTGGACTCTTTGGTTTACTATCTTATACAGACTTGAATTAATTGACTTTCAGCATTTTTGACATTTATGAATGTTATATTCTAGAAATGCCTCGTGGGCATTAACTTTACTCTCTACGTTTTATTACACAAGTGTTATGGAATATCATTTATCTAACATTTTGGACGTTTTCCTTCGAATTTAAAGAAACTAGCCTGTTTGATACGAGGTGTCTGATACAAGATGTTGTGTCACCACAACAACCACACTGTGGTTATAAAAGAATGGTGCGACGCTACACGATATTTTATCTGCCGAACTATTTTGTCATCACGTCATATTATTGGAATGCAGGGAAAACACGTGACGCTATGCAGAAAATGTAGTCTCCCCCAGAGTAGTGTGAAAATTTGCTAACCTTTTATTGACCCTTGTTATTTGCTTAAAATTTGTTTTTATTGAAATGCTATATAAACTTATTTCATACATAGTGTGTTGGTACAATACTTTGTATTAGGTCTTTCCTGTTGTGGGAACAAGTCGCATCACAACGCGTCGCTATCACGAACCGTAGCGATACCTGTTCACACAACCGGCTCGACCTGATACAAAGTCTTGTACCACCACACTGTGTATGTAAAGGGTATATATAAATTATGTATTCATATTTTGGTGCATGATGCACTCATGTGCCCATGTGTTAAATTGTAAACCGAACCGGAATATGGGTAGGCAAGTACAGTTCTTTACTTTTGCCGAAACATTAAGTCTAAATAGTGAATTAATGCGGTCAAGTCTGTTCTAAAGACACAATTCCTTATTTTTTGTTTATTTCATCTAAACAATATTTAGTGTGCAATATCTGTATAGGTTAAAATCATGTTTTTATATAACTTCCATAATAAATTGCTACAGAAAAGTAAAAAAATGAGCTCTGTGTTTCTTTTCACCAACAGCGTTTCAAGTGGTATTCCATCAATTAATTGTGTTGTTCCTTGATATAAATCAAGGATACCAGTATTTCTAATAACACAATATGTAAATGTGTGCATAAAAATCAATAGATATAGTTTTAACAGCTTGAAGTTTTGCTTACCCCCTTTCTCCATTTTGGTTTTAATGGCTATCTCTATTTATGCATAAGAAGAGTTTGAAGATACCAAAGGGGCAATCACAGACAACACAATGGCCAAAAGAAAATAATTACAAAAGGACAAACAACGGTCTACAATTATTATGCATGCACTTTTGACAACTTTAGTCAAACACAAAACAGTTGTGTTTACCCGGATTTAATTTCCGTCGTCGATTCTTATTTTTATCACTTCCGTTTTCAATAGAAACAAGAAGTGGACTTGAACTGTGATTTGATCAACTTATTTGCACAATAGACGATCACGCGAACAAAAAGCCTTTTTAAATGATATTTGGGGTAAGGGAAGTTAAGTCTACAACAACAGTGACTAAATTTATTGATCAAAGAAGCTGTTCAGATCACATCACAGGTCCACAACTATAAAACCGACGCAATCTGGCATTTTCACCTCCCAAATTTTATCGAGTACTCGAATATATTCGAGTATTACTACAGGGTATTCGAGTATCTATTTCCTACAATTTTGACATCCCTAGCTGTGAATCATGTTTGGCTATGCTGAGCCATTGGTTGTGAATCAGGGTGTGCACTGCTGAACCAGTGGTTGTGAAACGTTGTGTGTTATGTTGAACTAGTGATTGTGAATCATGCTGTGTTATGCTGAGACAGTGGTTGTGAAGCATTGTGTGTTATGTTGAACTAGTGATTGTAAATCATGCTGTCTTATGATGATCCAGTGGTTTGGAATCATGGTGTGTTAAGCTGAACCGGTAGTACGGAATCAAGGTGTGTTGTGTTGAGCCAGTAGTTGTGAATCTTGCTGTGTTTAGCTGAACTAGAGTCTGTGAATCGGATTGTGTTATGCTGATTCAGTGGTTGTGCAACATTGTGTGTTATGCTGGGCCAGTGGTTGTGAATCATGCTGTGTAATGCTGAACTAGTGGTTGTGGAACATTGTGTGTTATGTTAAACTAGTGATTGTGAATCATGCTGTGTTATGCTGAAACATTGGTTGTGAAATATTGTGTGTTATCTTGAGCCAGTGGTTGTGAATCATTGTGTGTTATGCTTGACCAGTGGTTGTGATTCATGATGTGCTATGCTGAACCAGTGGTTGTGAAACATTGTGTAGTAAGTTGAGCCAGTGGTTGTGAATCATGCTGTGTTAAGCTGAACCAGTGGTTGTGAAATATTGTATGTTATCTTGAACCAGTGGTTGTGAATCATGCTGTGTTATCTTGAGCCAGTGGTTGTTGTTCATGCTGTGTTATGCTGAACCACTGGTTATCAACCATTGTATGTAATGTTGAGCCAGTGGTTGTGAATCATGCTGTGTTATGCTGAATCACTGGTTGTGAAACATTGTTTGTTATGCTGGGCCAGTGGTTGTGAATCATACTGTGTTATGCAGAACGAATGGTTGTGAAGCGTTGTGTTATGCTGAACGAATGGTTGTGAAGCGTTGTGTTATTCTGAACCAGTGATTGTGAATAATGCTGTGTTATGCTGAAACAGTGGTTGTGAAACACTATGTGTTATGTTGAGCCAGTGAGTGTCAATCATGCTGTGTTATGCTGAACCAGTTGTTGTGAAACATTGTGTAATATTTTGAGCCAGTGGTTGTGAATCAAGCTGCATTATGCTGAACCAGTGGTTGCGAAACATTGCGTGTTATGTTGAGCCAGGAATTGTGAATCATGGTGTGCTATGCTGAGCCAGTGGTTGGGGATCATGGTGTGTTATGCTGAGCCAGTGGTTGTTAGTCATGGTGTGATATTATGCTGAGGCAGTAGTTCTTAATCATGTTTTGCTATGCTGAATCATTGGTTGTGAAACATAAAGTGTTATGCTGAACGAGTTGTTGTGAAACCTTGTGCTATGTTGAACAGGTGGTTGTGAATCATGCTCTGCCATGCTAACCTAGTGGTTGGAAATCATGGTGTGTTATGCTGAACAAGTGGCTATGAATCATGGTCAGTCATTCTGAGACAGTGGTTGTGAATCATGTTGTGCTATGCTGAGTCTGTGGTTGTGAAACATTGTGTGTTAAGCTGAACAATTGGTTGTGAATCATGCTGTGTTTTGCTGAACCAGTGGTTGTGAAACGTTGTGTGTTATGTTGAACCAGTGGTTGTGAACTATGTTGTGGTATGCTGTCCCAGTGGTTGGGAATCATGGTGTGCTATGCTGAGCGAGTGGTTGTTAATCATGATGTACTATGCTGAGGCAGTGTGTGTTATTCATGTTTTGCTATGCTGAGCCATTGGTTGGGAAACATAGTGTGTTATGCTGAACCAGTAGCTGTGAAACATTGTGAGCTTTGTTGAACTAGTTATTGTGAATCATACTGTGTTATTCTGAAACAATGGTTGTGAAACATTGTGCTTTATGTTGAATTAGTGGTTGTGAATCATGCTGTGTTATGCTGAACAAGTGGATGTGAAACATGGTGTGTTATGTTGAACTAGTAATTGTGAATCATGGTGTGATATGCCTAGCCAGTGGTTGGGAATCATGGTGTGCTATGCTGAGCGAGTGGTTGTTAATCATGATGTGCTATGCTGAGGCAGTGTGTGTTAATCATGTTTTGGTATGCTGAGCTATTGGTTGGGAAACTTGGTGTGTTATGCTGAACCAGTGGCTGTGAAACATTGTGTGCTTTGTTGAACTAGTTATTGTGAATCATGCTGTGTTATGCTGAAACAATGGATGTATAGCATTGTGTTTTATCTTGAGCAAGTGGTTTTCAATCATGCAGTGTCATTCTGTAACAATGGTTGTAATACATTGTGTTTTATATTGAGCCAATGGTTGTTAATATTGTTTTGTTATGCTGAGCTATTGGTTGTGAAACATGGTGTGTTATGCTGTACCAGTGGTTGTGAAACATTATACAATTATTGACTTTTAATGAGGTCTACAGATGACTATGCGGACCTGATCAATGATTGATTGACCCGGTCAGTATAGTCATGAGTAGACTGAAATTAAGTCAATAACCGCTTTATTAGATAGTAAGGAATTTTTCATTATTATAATTTAAATATTAAAATTTTGAAATTTATTGACATTTTTTAAAATTCTATGAAGTTTTTAAAATTTTATGAAAATTTAGATTTTTTTTGAAATTTAGATTTTTTTTTAAATTTTTTTAATTTTTCTAAATTTTTGATATTTTGAAAATTTTGAACTTTAATAAAAAGATATTTTATAGTTTTGAATTTTTTGGAAAATTCTGAAAATATTATCAACGAGTAAGACGCAATTTGATTGGTCGACACAACATGACATCTTGGATTTGGTTGGTCTGTTGGCAAGCCCGAATGTACCTCACGCGAGTTATGCTCACTGCACGCGAGGTATACTCACTCTGAGATAGAGTTGAGAAAATGCTGTTTAGGCCAATAAGAAAGAAGCAAAATTCCTTATCATTTAATATTGTGTTACGTTGAGCCAGTGGATGTGAATCATGCTGTGCTATGCTGACCCAGTGGTTGGAAATCATGTTGTGTTATGCTGAACCAGTGGCTGTCAATCATTGTCAGCTATGCTGAGCCAGTGTTTGTGAATCATGGTGTGCTATGTTGAATCAGTTTTTGTGAATCATGATGTATAATGCTGAACCAGTCGTTGTGAATTATGTTGAGTCAGTGGTTGTGAAACATTGTGTGTTATGCTGAACCAGTGGTCATGAATCATGTTGTGCTTTGCGGAAACAGTGGTGGTGAAACATTGTGTGTTATGTTGAACCATTGGTTGTGAATTTTGTTGTGTTATGCTGAACCAGTGGTTGTGAATTATGCTGTGTCATGCTAAACAAGTGGTTGTGAAAGATTTGTGTTATGCTGAGCCAGTGGTTGTGAATCAAGGTGTGCTATGTCGAACCAGTTGTTGTGAATCATGCTGCATAATGCCGAACCAGGGGTTGTGAATCATGTTTTGATATTCTGAGTCAGCGGTTGTGAAATATTGTGTGGTATGTTGAGCCAGTGGTTGTGAATCGTGCTGTGTTATGCTGAACCACTGGTTGTGAAACATTTTGTGCTATGTTGAGCGGGTTGTTGTAAATCATTCTGCATTATGTTAAGCCAGTGGTTGTAAAACATTGTGATATTCTGAACCAGTGGTTAGAAATAATGGTGTGTTATGCTGAGCCAATGTTTATGAATCATTGTGTGTTATGCTGAGTCACTGGTTGTGAATAATGTTGTGTAATGCTGAGCCAGTGGTTGTGAAACACTATGTGTTATGTTGAGCTAGTTGTTGTGAGCCATGCTCTGTCATGCTGACCAGTTGGTGTGAAACGTTGTGTTTTTGTTGAGCCAGTGGTTGTGAGTTATGCTCTGTTGTGCTGAACCAGTGGTTGTGAAACATTGTGTAATATGTTGAGCAAGCGGTGGTGAATCATGCTGTGTTATTCTGAACCAGTGGTTGTGAAAAATTGTGTGCTATGTTGAACTAGTAATTGTGAATCATGGTGTGTTATGCTGAGCCAGTGGTTGGGAATGATGATGTGTTATCCTGATCGAGTGGTTGTTAATCATGGTGTGCTATGCTGAACCAGTGGTTGTGAAACATTATGTGCTATGTTGAACTAGTGCTTGTGAATCATGCTGTGTTATGCTGAACCAGTGGCTGTGAAACATTGTCTGTTATGTTGAACTAGCAATCGTGAATCATGGTGTGCTATGCTGTCCAAATGGTAGAAATCGTGGTATGTTATGCTTAGCGAGTGGTTGTTAATCATGGTGTGCTATGCAGAGGCAGTGGTTGTTAACCAGGGTGTGCTATGCTGAACCGATGGTTCTGAGACATTGTGTAATATGTTGAGACAGTGGTGGTGAATCATGCTGTGCTATGTTGAGCCAGTGGTTATCAATAATTGTGTGCTATGTTGAACTAGTAATTTTGAATCATGGCGTGTTATGCTGAGACAGTGGTTGGGAATGATGATGTGTTATCCTGAGCGAGTGGCTGTTTATCATGGTGTGTTATGCTGAACCAGTGGTTCTGAAACATTGTTTGCTAAGTTGAATTATTAATTGTGAATCATGGTGTGTCATGCTGTTTAATTGGTGAAAATCATGGATTGTTATGCTTAGCGAGTGATTGTGAATCATGCCGTGTTATGCTGAAACAATGGTTGTGAAACATTGTGCTCTATGTTGAGACAGTGGTTGTGAATCATGTTGTGTTATGCTGAACACGTGGCTGTGAAACATGTAATGTTTTGAGCCAGTGATTGTGAATCATGTTGTGTTATGCTGAACCAGTGTTTGCTAAGCATTGTGTGTTATGTTGAACTACTATTTGTGAATCATGGTGTGCTATGCCGAGCCAGTGGTTGGGAATCATTGTTTGCTATGCTTAGGTAGTGGTTGTGAAACATTGTGTAATATGTTGAGCAAGCAGTGGTGAATCATGCTGTTTTATTCTGAACCAGTGGTTGTGAAAAATTGTTTGTTATGCTGAACTAGTAATTGTGAATCATGGTATGGTATGCTGAACCACTGGTTGTGAAACATTGTTTAATATGTTGAGACAGTGGTGGTGAATCATGGTGTGCTATGCTGAACAAATGGTTGGGAATAATTGTATGTTATGCTGAACTAGTAATTGTGAGTCATGGAATGTTATGCTGAGCCAGTGTTTGTGAATCATGTTGTGTTTTGCTGAACCAGTGGTTCTTAAGCATTGCGTGTTATGTTGAACTAGTAATTGTGAATCATGGGGTGCTATGCCGTGCAGTGGTTGGGAATCATGGTATGTTATGCTTAGCGAGTGGTTGTTAATCGTGGTGTGATATGCGGAGGCAGTGGTTGTTAATCAGGGTGTGCTATGTTGAACCAGTGGTTGTGAAACATTGTGTAATATGTTGAGCCAGCGGTGGTGAATCATGCTGTGTTATTCTGAATCAGTGGCTGTGAAACAGCGTGTAATATGTTCAGACGGTGGTAGTGAATCATGCTGTGTTATGCTGATCCAGTGGTTGTGAATAATTGTGTGCTATGTTGAACTAGTGATTGTGAGTCATGGAATGCTATTCTGAACAAGTGGTTGTGAAACATTGCGTAATATGTTGACCCAGTGGTGGTGAATCATGCTGTGTTATGCTGAACCAGTGGTTGTCAATAATTGTGTGTTATGTTGAACTAGTAATTGTGAATCATGGTGTGCTATGCTGAGCCGGTGGTTGGGAATGATGATGTGTTATCCTGATGGAGTGGTTGTTAATCATTATGTGCTATGCTGAACCAGTGGTTGTGAAACATCGTGTGTTATGTTGAAATAGTAATTGTGAATCATGGTGTGTTATGCTGTCTAATTGGTGGAAATCATGGTTTGTTATGCTTAGCGAGTGGTTGTTAATCATGGTGTGGTATCCGGAACCAGTGGCTTTGAAGCATTGTGTGCTAAGTTGAACTAGTTGTTATTAATTATGCTGCATTATGCTGAAACAATGGTTGTGAAACATTATGTGTTATGTTGAACTAGTGGTTGTGAATCATGCTGTTTTATGCTGAACACGTGGTTGTGAAACATTGTGTAATATTTTGAGCCAGCGGTGGTGAATCATGCTGTGTTATTCTGAACCAGTGGTTGTGAAAAAATATGTGTTATGCTGAACTAGTAATTGTGAATCATGGTATGCTATGCTGAGCCATTGGTTGTGAATCATGCTGTGCTATGCTGAACCAGTGGTTATGAATAATTGTGTGTTATGTTGAACTAGTAATTGTGAGTCATGGAATGTTATGCTGAGCCAGTGTTTGTGAATCATGTTTTGTTTTGCTGAACCAGTGGTTGTTAAACATTGTGTGTTATGTTGAACTAGTAATTGTGAATCATGGTGTGCTATGCCGTGCAGTGGTTGGCAATCATGGTATGTTATGCTTAGGGAGTGGTTGTTAATCATGGTGTGTTATGCGGAGGCAGTGGTTGTTAATCAGGGTGTGCTATGCTGAACCAGTGGTTGTGAAACATTGTGTAATATGTTGAGCCAGCAGTGGTGAATCATGCTGTGTTATTCTGAACCAGTTGCTGTGAAACATTGTGTAATATGTTAATAAGTTGGTAGTGAGTCATGATGTGTTATACTGAACCAGTTGTTTTGAATAATTGTGTGTTATGTTGAACTAGTAATTGTGAGTCATGGAATGTTATTCTGAACCAGTGGTTGTGAAGCATTGCGTAATATGTTGACCCAGTGGTGGTGAATCATGCTGTGTTATGCTGAACCAGTGGTTGTCTATAATTGTATTATGTTGAACTAGTAATTGTGAATCATGGTGTGCTATGCTGAGCCAGTGGTTGGGGATGATGATGTGTTATCCTAATCGAGTGGTTGTTAATCATGATGTGCTATGCTGAACCAGTGGTTTTGAAACATTTTGTGTTATGTTGAAAAAGTAATTGTGAATCATGGTGTGTTATGCCGTCTGATTGGTGGAAATCATGGTTTGTTATGCTTAGCGAGTGGTTGTTAATCATGGTGTGGTATGCTGAACCAGTGGCTTTGAAGCATTGTGTGCTATGTTGAACTAGTTGTTATTAATCATGCTGCATTATGCTGAAAAAATTGTTGTTAAACCTTATGTGTTATGTTGAACTAGTAATTGTGAATCATGGTGTGTTATGCCGACCCAGTGGTTGTTAATCATGGTGTGTTATGCTGAACCAGTGGTTGTGAAACATTGTGTAATATGTAGAACTAGTAATTGTGAGTCATGGAATGGTATGCTGAGCTAGTGGTTGGGAATGATGATGTGTTATCCTGAGCAAGTGGTTATTAATCATGGCATGTTATGTTGAACTAGTAATTGTGAGTAATGGAATGTTATTATGTATCAGCGGTTGTGAAACATTGCCTAATATGTAGAGCCAGTGGTGGTGAATCATGCTGTGTTATGCTGAACCAGTCGTTGTCAATAATTGTGTGTTATGTTGAACTAGTAATTGTGAATCATGGTGTGCTATTCTGAACCAGTGGTTAGGAAAGATTATGTGTTATACTGAGCTAGTGCTTGTTAATCATGGTGTGCTATGCTGAACCAGTAGTTGTGAAACATCGTGTGTTATGTTGAATTAGTAATTGTGAATCATGGTGTGTTATGCTGTCTAATTGGTGGAAATCATGGTTTGTTATGCTAAGCGAGTGGTTGGTAATCATGGTGTGCTATGATGAACCAGTGGCTGTGACGCATTGTGTGCTATGTTGAACTAGTGATTGTGAATCATTCATTTTTATGCTGAAACAATGGTTGTAAAACAGTGTGTTTTATGGTGAGCCAGTGGTTTCGAATCATGCTGTGTTATGCTGAACACGTGGTTGTGAAACATTGTGTAATATTTTGAGCTAGTGGTTGTGAATCATTTTGTGCTATGCTGAACCAGTGGTTGTTAAGCATTGTGTGTTATGTTGAACTAGTAATTTTGAATCATGGTATGGTATGCTTAGCGAGTAGTTGTTTATCATGGTGTGTTATGCGGAGGCAGTGGATGTTAATCAGGGTGCGCTATTCTGAACCAGTGATTGTGAAATATTGTGTAATATGTTGAGCCAGCGGTGGTGAATCATGCTGTGTTATTCTGAACAAGTGGATGTGAAACATTGTGTAATATTTTGAGCTAGTTGTTGTGAATCATGTTGAGTTATGCTGAACCAGTAGTTGTGAAACATTGTGTGTTATGTTGAATTAGTAATCGTGAATAATGGTGTGTCATGCTGAATCAGTGGTTGTGAAACATTGTATTTTATGTTGAGCCAGTGTTTGTGAATCATGCTGTGTTATTCTGAACCAGTGGTTGTGACAAATTGTGTGTTATGTTGTTCTAGTAATTGTGAATCATGGTATTCTATGCTGAGCCATTGGTTGTGAATCAGGATGTGTTATGCTGAACACGTGGTTGTGAAACATTATGTAATATTCTGAGCTAGTGGTTGTGAATCATGTTGAGTTATGCTGAACCAGTGGGTGCAAAGCATTGTGTGTTATGTTGAACTAGTAATTGTGAATCATGGTGTGCTATGCCGAGCCAGTGGTTGGAAATCATTGTATGTTATGCTTAACGAGTAGTTGTTGTTCATTGTGTGTTATGCGGAGGCAGTGGTTGTTAATCAGGGTGTGCTCTGCTGAACCAGTGGTTGTGAAACATTGTGTAATTTGTTGAGCCAGTGGTTGTGAATCATGCTGTGCTATGCTGAACACGTGGTTGTGAAACATTGTGTAATATTTTAAGCTAGTGGTTGTGAGTCATGTTGTGTTATGCTGATCCAGTGGTTGTTAAGCATTGTGTGTTATGTTGAACTAGTAATTGTGAATCATGGTGTGCTATGCCGAGCCAGTGGTTGGGAATCATGGTATGTTATGCTTAACGAGTGGTTGTTTATCATGGTGTGTTATGCGGAGGCAGTGGTTGTTAATCAGGGTGCGCTATTCTGAACCAGTGGTTGTGAAATATTGTGCAATATGTTGAGCCAGTGGTGGTGAATCATGCTGTGTTATTCTGAACCAGTGGTTGTGCATAATTGTGTGCTATGTAGAACTAGTAATTCTGTGTCATGGAATGTCATGCTGAGCCAGTGGTTGGGAATGATGATGGGTTATCCTGAGCGAGTGGTTGTTAATCATGGTGTGCTATGTTGAATTAGTAATTGTGAATCATGGTGTGTCATGCTGAATCAGTTGTTGTGAAACATTGTGTTTTATGTTGAGCCAGTGGTCTGAATCATGCTGTGTTATTCTGAACCAGTGGCTGTGAAAAATTGTGTGTAATGTTGAACTAGTAATTGTGAATCATGGTATTCCATGCTGAGCCATTGGTTGTGAATCAGGGTGTGTTACGCTAAACACATGGTTGTGAAACATTGTGTAATATTTTGAGCTAGTGGTTGTGAATCATGTTGTGTTATGCTTAAATTAGTGGTTGCTAAGCATTGTGTGTTATGTTGAACTAGTAATTGTGAATCGTGGTGTGCTATGCCGGGCCAGTGGTTGGGAATCATTGTATGTTATGCTTAGCGAGTAGTTTTTGATGATGGTGTGTTATTCTGAACCAGTGGTTGTGAAAAATTGTGTGTTATGTTGAAGTAGTAATTGTGAATGATGGTGTGCTATGCTCAGCCTTTGGTTGTGAATCAGGGTGTGTTATGCTGAACCAGTGGTTGTCAAACATTGTGTAATGTGTTGAGCCAGTGGTGGTGATTCATGCTGTGTTATGATGAACCAGTGGTTGTCAATAAGTGTGTGTTATGCTGAGCCAGTGGTTGGGAATGATGACGTGTTATCCTGAACGAGTGGTTGTTAATCATGGTGTGTTGCGCTTAACCAGTGGTTTGAAAGATTGTGTGTTATGTTGAATTAGTAATTGTGAATCATGGTGTGTTATGCTCTCTAATTGGTGGAAATCATGGTCTGTTATGCTTAGCGAGTAGTTGTGAATCATGCTGTGTTATGCTGAACCAGTGGTTGTTAAACATTGTGTTATGTTGAACTAGTAATTGTGAATCATGATGTGCTATGCTGAGCCAGTGGTTGTGAAACATTGTGCAATATGTTGATGCAGTGGTGGTGAATCATGCTGTCTTATGCTTTCCCTGATTTGCTTGAGAGTTGTGATACACATTTATTATCACTTACATATTAAACAATTAATAATATGATTTTCTTTCAGAAATATCATATACTTAGTGCTACCTTATCAGCAACTTCTTTAATGCAAATGTTGGTGCATGTGTTGTTGGGGTCTGTACTTATGTCAATGCCAAATAAAATTTGGCTTTAATATATCATCACTATACAAATGTCATGTTATTTTAAACATCTCCAGCTTCTGTTTAAGCTCCCAATATTTTACCATAATATATTCTCTTATCATAATAAACTGGAAAATACTGATCAATCTGGATAAGCTAAAGTAAGGTTTTTACTTTCAATCTTAGACTAGAAGAGCACTTTCAGTATTGGTCGATGGGGTGGGGTTGGTGGTAATTAATTCAAGTCTACATTAATTATTTTTTGTTTATCTTTTATAATTTTACTGATAATACGTGTGATGCTTGTCAGAAATTCGCCTTGATTTACATGATGATGCATAAATATCCCCTCAATTTTAACCAGTTTGCTTTCTAAAGAAACCTATATTTTTCCAATTAAATGCTTATGAAAGTTAAATGAAAATTTCCATTTTTTTTTCTAATATCTTGCTAGAAAGAAATAATTTGGATATTAAGTGTAAAAGTTTACATCAGGAAGTTAGGTACATTATTAAACTACAAAACGACACTATTATGAGGTCAATATACATTTTAAAGGCCAAATTTACAATGCAAAATCATACCATGATATCATATTTAAATGATAATAAAAATTGTGTAAACTTGTGAATATTCACGTCCATCCATCATTCTGGTGAGAATTAGATAAGAATGTCTAAATACTGTGATCAAATCCTACTTTGTTAAAGCGATCAATATAAATATTATAGTACCAACGAAAATATATTAGAAATAAAGTATTCAATGTTTTGCCTGTTTCAGGGTGTTCAACAAGGGTGATCATATTCATCATTATCTCCTCATGATAAGCAACTGATTCTCGCCATAATATGTGTGTAAATTGCTCACTTGGCTCTAAACTATTGAAATTACTCTCGCTTGCGTTAAATCGGTGGTTTTCTCCACCCATAAACCTGACCGACACGCTATAGCTGAAATATTGTTAGAAGTGGCATTAAACGCCATAGCCATAATCGTATGATGTTTATCTTGTTTATTATTTTAAATAGACAAATTGGTATATACATGATAATTTGCTTAGTGCAAAGTGGTCAGACAGAGATTTCCTCAACAAATCATGAAGCTTGAATTTGTAAAAAAAAATAACTGTTACATATATATCATGTGAGCCTCTTGTTTTGTTGGTTTGTATAAAGTTTTTGTGTATGATATGTATGCACCTGATGTAATTCAAGATAAAACATAACATATTCCCGGTGTAAACATATCATAGACTACATCAAGTAGGTCAACTATTTATATCCATCTCAAAGCGAAAGAAGGAGTTCGGCAGAAAAATAAAAAATTGACCTTTCTTGTATACACATTCTTTATCTGCTTGAAATACAAAAGATAGGAGCAACTTAAGCATCGTAATAGAATGAAAAATGATCACGAATGTATGTGTTAGTGTCATTTTTCATCTAACATTAGTCCTTGAAGCATATTTCGTCAAAGTCAGATTATTGGCGGGAAAATGAATACAAGTTCGGCATGTACATTTTCCTCTTATTTTGAAAGTTGTTCGGCATAACTCTAGAAGGCTAGTTGTAATGTTTACTTCCTGGATCGATGCGATTGGATAATATATGAATCACCTGGTAATGCTGAATTATTTGTTTAAGGTAAGGGCGTTGTTGTATGACACAGAAAAATCAATTGAGCAAAATACGTGATTACGGTAGACACAACTCAAGGGCATGTGTTGACCTGTTTCTGAAAGTCTCACGGAGATGAACTATATTGATTATGTCATTTTTGTCTGCTCAATTGCTTTTATTTAGCACTGTTCAGTTCACTCATTAATAGCTGTGAAAAAAAAAGAGCGCAGTTCATGAACATATGGATGGGAGATAATGGAAGTTGTACGCGAAAGGCACTGGAAAATTGGGAGAGGGGCAAATCTATATTGACATGTTTGCAAGTAGGAAGAATTAAGTGTATGAATGGATTTGCAATGTTATACTATGTAGCAGGTACAATAAAACAGTTGCATTTGCTTGCCACCATTTGTAGCATGTCACTCATTTATCATTTTCTACCTCAATCCATACCGGGTACAAAGGTATAGAATACTATATTTGAGAAATAATAGAATTGCGAGCCCTTTAATAACAGTACACACATACGGTTTCAAACTTTAGCATAGATTGATCAGTTGTATAATACAATTATTAACGTCGTCTGTTATCTTGTGATATATTTATATTCTATTGAAGTAGTTGCATTGCTAATGTGAAGAAAGACCTTTATCTCATGTTCTTTTAGCACTATATTGGACATAAGATGTTGTATTGACCATGGTTTGCTTTTTGGTGTTTAACGACGCTTTCAACAATACTTCAGCTATATCGTGGCGGTCAGTTGTATTGGTGGAGGAAACCGGAGTACCCGGTGAAAACCACCGACCAGTTGCAAGTCACTGACAAACTTTATCACATAATGCTATATCGAGTACAGCTCGACATGAACGGGGTTTGAACTCACAACGTTCGCGGTGATATGCACTGATTACACAGGTAGTTGTAAATCAAACTACCATACGATCACGACGTATTGGCCATGATGGGTATGCGATGTACTATTGACCTAATTGGTATGTTGGTTATTGGATGTTTTGTTGCCCTAGATGGTAAAGAGATGTTCTATTCACTATGTCGATATGTTGGTTATTGAATGTTCCGTCGGCCATGATGGTCATTGGATATCCCATTGACCAAGATGGTTGTTGGATGCTCTGTTCATGATGGCTATTGGCTGGTCTGACATGCAAAAACAAAAGAGCCGTCTAAGAACAAATCTTTACTACAAAACATATTAATTTTCTCATAAGAACTTTGAATGTATATGTAACAACATTCCAGCAGCATTCTGGAGATTATGGTTCCTATCAAGATTTCCGTGAAAGAGGATTTATTGCTGCTAATAAAGAAGCTACTGAACCAAGGATGCATAGTGAGTATGTGAATGTCGTCAATTTGAACGTTTTATGGTCGCCATCATGACTTGGTTAGGCGTTACGGAATATCTGTGTCACATATGTCCACGGATATGTCTTGTTATCTCCTTTCATCTAGTGGTGAAGAAATTGATTATCATTCCAGAGCATCTGACCTCACCCAGGTGTTCTAGTCATTTTGAAACCACCCCCTCTCGAAACTAAAAGATATATTAAAAAATCGGTTCAACTTTATTTGATGAAAAAAAAATATCCAACATCAATAGAAATATCTTGTTGCAGGAAGGGCAAACACTCTGTTTCTAGCAAACAGCTCTGTTAAGCTCATACCAAGATGTTGGAGTGTTTGATCGACAGCATATTTGTTGCTTGATGAACAGTCGCCACTACTAAGGGTGCCAATTGTGTTCGTCTTCGCAAAGACTTTCTCCTTTTTTTGCATGAAGTGGACATTCATGCAGGAACATTCCCAGAGAAACGTAAAAAGCTAGTCAGATCCTTTAATTTAAAAGTTCTGTATATAGATATGTGAAAGGATATCCTTTCACTAAATATTGCCAAGCTGACAATGCTGATCCCATCTATCAAGTTGGACCTGATATAAAGGACACTTCAGATACAACTAGGTCTACTTCATACTTTGACCTAAACCTAGAAATAGACAGTCAGGGTCGATGTAGAATGTAACTTTCTGACAAAAGATATGATTTCAATATTCCAACTGAACAATTTCCATTTAGATGTAGCATCATATCACAAGTAATACATATGGAGTATATCTCTCTCAGTTGATACGGTATTCAGAGTTTGTGGTTCATTTTAGGATTTCCTTGATAGACGGAAGCTACTTCCGAGAAAGCTACTTAACCAAGGGTTTCTAGTGGTTAGGTTAACGTTATCACTTCTAAGGTATCAACATTGCCATCCGAACTTGGTTAGCCGTTATTGATTATATGTGTCACATATAACCAAGAATGTGTTTGTCTCAGTCACAATCTCGCAGTCCTTTTATATTTCATGGTGTATCATCGGATTCTAACTAAAACAATGGGTGCCACTTGAAGAGCAGTAAGAACATAACCTTCCAGAGTTCGTCGCCAATTTTAGTGGAGTAGGTGTTGCTCAATCTATGGACTGTTGTGTAGGGTTTGTTCATTGCTCGTTCCTTTTCCTTTGGATTATGTATTGTTTGCCCTTTATATATTTACATCTTTTGCTCACCACTTTGGTGTCTTCAAACGTTTCTGCAGTAGTGTTTGTGTTGCTTGATATTTGGTCTCCTCTGTAGGGCTATGTTGACCATTATTGTATTTTTGTGGCTTTTAGCCATTATATTGTCTGTCTTTCGATTAGCGGCTTTTATATATTTAGTATATTCAGACTATTCTTATAGGATGACAAATGCAATAGTGGTAACCTGATCTTCTAATGTACAAATGTTAATTTTATATAGTGGTGGCAATGATGATCAAGTTTGAATAATTCTTGTAGAATTAATGTATATCGTTTTCGTGCCTTTTGATTGGACAATAGCACTGTCACGTGTTTGTTTTTGATTCGTTCATAACTCGATGAACTTTTTTGTACAACCAGTTAAACAATATGGCGGCCACCGGCAGGAAACTACGATAGTGTCTGATTGAAAGCAAGCCTGAAAATCAGTTTAATAATCAAAATAGGAAAAAGATCAATGTGGAAGAATTATAGGTATTAAACGGTTCTTTTCCAGAGTCCATGCATGTGCAAACGGTGTCGATGGACTCACAAACATTACATCAACGTCCTTCGGACGTTTATTCATTTTGTGATTGCATTGGCACCGTTTGCACATGCATGAACTCCTGAAAAGAAGCGTTTAATCCTATAATGATTTTTTCATTTTCTCTGGAGAAGTAAAATACAATATTTAAAGCAATACTAACAGTAAAACTATTGTATTAAACAACAGTATAAAAAACCAACGAACTAACAGGTATTGGGATGGGATATATGGGAGATAATCATAAGTGGTTGGTTCTGCCGGATAAACGCAGTCTCATTCATGCATACCTTTAGTTACAAAGTAATTAGGTTAACGATATATAAATCATAATTATAGTGTTATATTGTCCTACATGAAGCAGGATACACATGATTAAAATATTCGAGTGTTTCATCGACAACGTATTTGTTATGCTTGATGAACGGGTGTTTCAATAGAGAGTCGACACTCCTAAGAGTATCAATTGTGCCACTGTTCATATAGACTTCTTCATTTATTTGCAAGAAGTAGAAATCGATGCAGACAATTCTCAAGAGAAATGAAAATAGCTGGTATGGTCCTTTAATTTCACAGTTCTCTCTTATATCTTTTCACTAACCATTGTCAAGCTGACTATGTTGACCCCATCTATCTAGTTGACACTGACATACAGGACACCATAGATACAACTATGTCTTCCTCATACCTTGAAATACACCTAGAAATAGACAGTGAGCAAAATGAAGTTAGAATATCGAGAATTTCTTATTGTGTAAAACAAATATTCGATCTTGAAGCCTAACTATTTTTGACGAATATTGGTACATACAGACCCTGGATCGTTTAACTTAACAGATATGTCGTATCGTTTGCGTTTTTCGTTCGTTCGTTTTTCGTTTTCCGTTCGTTTGCGTTTCGTGCGTGTAATTTATTCTTTCGTTTCGTGTATCGTTCGCCAGTTTAATTAGAATAATACACGAAACGAAATACGAACGAACGATACACGAAACGAAGGATACACGAAAAGAACGATACACGATACACGAAACGAACCCACGCTACGATTTCCAGTTTAATATAATTACTACAATTTCAATCTTACTATTATTAAAAAAATAATAATGAAAGTGTAAACAAAATTGTACATATACAAACATGCATTTCCTCTATTTACATGTACCCGTAATTTAGTACAATAAAGGAAAAACATATTTAATAAATGCATTTTTTCTATGATTTACTCTAGGACAAATAAACAAGAAATCATCTACATGTATGTAAACAAACGCCTCTGGGAGTTTCACCTGGGAAATACATGCACTGCAGGTGTGAAATGTCAACTCTTACATTTGTAATTTCATTCTAATTAACAATTATATGACCTTTTGAAGCCACACGCCTCTCGGACAGCTTAACCGAGAAAATAACTGATACACCTATGTCTGGTTGGAATTGTCAGTTCAGAATCCGAATAATTATAAATATTTATTCTGTATAATTATATAATTATATAAATATAAATTCTGTATAATTCCATAATTAAATAAATATAAATTTTATTTAATTATATCAATAGAAAGTCATATTTGGAAGTCAAATTTATGAGATTTAAAATTTAATCATAAATATAATTATTAAACACATTGGTAATATCAACTATTTAATATAAATTGTATTATCCTATTACTTTACCGACTAATTTATCATTTATATAAATAACTTGCTTATAAAATATAAGAATACAGAAGTTAATCACATCAATTTGCACAAAAGTCATTCAAATAATAACACGATACAATTCGTGTATCGTCCGTTCGTTTCGTGTATCGTTCGTTTGTTTCGTGTATCGTGTGTTCGCTTCTTGTATCGTGCGTTCGCTTCGTGTATCGAGCGTTTGTTTCGTGTATCGTGCGTTCGTTTCGTATATCATGCGTTTTTCGTGTCGTTCGTGTGAAGCGTTCGTTCGTTTTCCGTTCGTTTCGTTTGTGTGTTTCGTTCGTTTGCGTTTCGTGCATAGTGTAAACTTATACGATCCGGGGTCTGTATTTTATGCTCTACTAGATAACCATTGCAATACTTATAAAGGGCGCAGCCCTTTTAGCAATAGGCTATATGATTTTTGGTAATACGCCATACTCCTGCAAAATGTATTCATAGCCAAATATCTTTTCACCGGAAGCATGAAATTATGGAAAACAATGGTATTTAAAACAAAATAGATATTATTTCAATAAGAAATTCGCAAATCTGTAACCATTTCAATTCTCCTCAATAGAAATAAACATAAAAGAAAATTATAATACCTTAAAGAGGTTGTGCCTGTCTCATATTATAAGTCAATCGATGACTTTTCAAATTAAAAAAAAATGATATTATATTTTGAATATTTTGAATATTTAAAGGAGATTTGCTCTTTCCTAGCACACGGTATTTGCAGGTGCATTTAAAACGAATTCATACATATCTTGAATATTTTAAGAATTAAAGATGTTTTCCCTCTGACTATTATCATGTGACGTCAAAATCATGGAATAACATCAAGATATTCTTGTTAGACCATGGTTTGTAAAAGTTCACTATTTTTAAGTTGATAACTGCATAAAAACATCAAAGGAAAAATGCGTATTTATGCTACAAGATATATTTGTACCCTTGAAAGTGATGATATATCAAACACATTTTACTATTAAACGTTAGAGAAAACCGAGGCGGCAATCAATAATGGATAATTCAGAGAAACTGGGAACATTGGGTGCACGAGAGACAAGGCGAAGACAAACAACTGAAAAACACAAAACAACATGTGTTGGACACTACTATACGCAAACAAACTCATAACGTAAATCGTAATTTAAACAAAAAGGAACTTATTCTGAAAACATTTATCGCGTTTTCAGAACTACAGCTGCTTGCCTCCGACTTCTAGTTTTTACAACTGCATCGGTGGTATAATGGTGTGCGGTAGATCATATTGTTTCTTCTGTACCTATATTATATATATATATATATATATATATATAAATAATATTAAGTATATATATATCATCTACACACGCTTATACACATGTCTTACGTCTATCCCTAGATTAAAACCTTACGAGACAAGGTAACACTACGACTATTGAAGCTCTTTATTTAAGGAGTGGATGTAGTCGAGTGGTCTAGGGCGCTGGACGTAAGGCTAAGCGAATGGTGCTGCAGTGTATCAATGGTGTGAGTTCAAATCCCGTCGAGGGAAGAA
>MJUT01053330.1:458548-508044 GCA_002080005.1 Gigantidas platifrons
TTTTTTTTTTTTTTACAGACAACATCACATCACATGCACAAAACAAGACAAACATTATAAGTGTAAATGATAGTTATTGCTATTTGTGTGCTCAGCAGATAACAACTTTTTTCCTGAAATTAATTGTAATTGTAATTGCCATCCTTATCCCCCCAAAACATTATTTATTTAAGGAATATTTGAAATTGTTGAACAGGCCATACGATAAAATCTGGTTTGGATCAGTCTACGCTTAATAAACCGCGAAGCGTTTTTTGAAAAGCGTAACCTGACCCAAACCAGGCCATGCAAGCATAACCCGTTGAACAATTTCCAATACCCCTTATAATTTAATTTTTACAACCAAATTTAATGATTCCTCGATTTGAATTACGATTATTTCATGTGACTATTTGAATTTGTCGTTAGCGGATGAACACGATGGTGACGTCACAATACCAACCCAGGCCATCGAGCGTAACCAATGTTGCTCCAGGAGGATCAGCCACTCGGATTGCAGTATTCACATCAAATTAAAATATTTATAAATATACACATTAATCTAAAAATTAAGTTTACAAAGATCAGAATGATAAAACTGTAACAAAATAGTTTATATAATTTGTTTCTCCTAAGGGTATAGAACAATAATTGCAATGCTAAATTACAGTAATTTCAGCCACCTATCCTCATGGTCTTTCAACTTATTCTTAAAGATTGAAATTGATCTCTCCATTTTTTCCCTACTTTTTAATTTTGCTTTAAATACTTCTATTGTTGGTAAATTATTTGACCACTTACAGCAATGGATATAATATTTTGTGAATAGCATCAAGAAAATGAAACTGATTCTGAAGACATGAATGGGAGAGAAATATAAAGAAACACAAAATATTATCTGGTTTGGAATATGCAAATGAGTCAGGTAAAACAGTTCCTGAGAGAAAGCTAAAAGAAATGGATTGTTCTAAACGCAAATTCAAATGCTCACAGAAAGTCACATATATATAAGAGGATAATCAACTTATTTTTAGAACATATTGGGATTTGTCTACTTATGACAAACAAAGAAACCTTATCTGTCAAAATGTGCAAGACAAAGCTCCAAATAGAATATCTTGAAACAGGAGAGGAAAACCAAATGCATTTCATCTTCCATTGAACGCAGAAAGAGTTATTTATGGAAGAAATTATCTTTGGGCACACTTGACCTTGGAAAAAAAGACTATTACATTTGCATGCAGAATAAAGAGCACGGGATGTTTGTTGGAAAAGAAAAAAGAGGAGTAAATACACCAAAGAATAAAACACCAGAGACAAATTTAGATTATATTCGCAAACATATCGAATAATTTCATACTGTTTCCTCCCACTACATAAGACATCACACTGCACGGAAATACCCCAGTAGTAATCTTACAATTAAAACCATGTATCACCTGTATGGCAAAATGCAAGAAGGACAATAAAAAGCCTGCTAGTTTCTCTGTATATACAATGTAGAAGCACATTTTGCAAAGAATATAATTTAAGTTCCCATAAACCAACAAAAGGATCAGTGTAGACTTTGTACAATTTATGAGATTACCAAACGATCTGGAGAGCTGACACAGAAATTTATTGAAGAGTATGAACAACACCAAAAGTTAAAGAACGAATCTAGGAATGTCAAAGAACAAGATAAGAAAAAAGACAAAGAAGACAACAAATTTGTTTGTGCTTTATTTGATCTTGAGGCAGTTTTGTCACGTCCATGTATTATCATTGGTGACCTGTACAATAAGAGATGCTTGTCTACATACAATTTATATTTTTATTCACTTGGAGACAAAAATGAAACCTATTTTGTGTGGAATGAGACTTATGAGATTTATTGAAATAAAAGCTTCTAATAAATCAACTCGTGGCAGATCACAGACAATAGTCAATGCAAAATTTAATGCATTTTATGGCACAAAGTTGTGTATTTCAGCAGAGAAAAAGAAAGATCTTGTTTCATTGTGCACATCGGGAATAATCCCATCTGAGTTCCATCAATATTACAAGAGTCTTCCTTCAAATAAGAAAGCAAGATATGTTTTATCCGATTCTGATATTGAAGATAATGATAATGTTGACACAGATGGAGAATAAACAATTGTGAATTTAACTAGTCTATGCCTGCAAAAGAAATATTTGCTCAATGTATTTTAGTTATATGTTATATTATATAAATCATATATACACATTAAGCATTGTCTTTTATTCACTATTTGAGACCAGACCTAATTTTCAGGACAAAAGTAGTTAGAAAAATGCAAAAGTGGTATCAAAACAGTCTAATTCAGAATAAACAACCATCCATATCAAATATTGAAAACTAAGATAAATACTTAAGACTAGCAACAATGCAGATCAAATCTACAAATTAAGGAGGAAATCAGGTTTTTAGGAAGAGTAAGCAGTTCCTTTCGGAATATCCCATTGTAAAAATCTGTTAAAATTAAGCATTCATACAATAATATCATAATTTTATCATTATGTGGTAATTAAACATTTCAAAATTTATGGTTTAAACATTATTGTGGAGAAAGGTTATATTTACTTTTTTAGCCTTATTTGGATATATATGAAGAAATTTTAACACTAACAATATTGACAATTGTAGTGAATGATTAGGACTACCTATGTGCCAAATTTCATGTTTGAGAAATGCTTTGCTGAAGTTCATATCTGTCCAAACTTTAGAACTAATTTTTTCTCCAAATAGTCAATCATGCAGATAGCTCCTTTCTGCACTACGCCATCGATATATATCCCCTCCATTTCAACCAGTTTATTTTCTAAAGAAACTTAGATTTCTACAGATCAATGTTTGTGAAAGTTAAATGAAAATTGACATTTTTATGTCTTTCTCTTTGATCATTGAAATGTTTGCACAATGTATTTCTATTAAAGGATTCAAATACTTGAATATAGTCTATTAAGGTGAGGTTAACACACATACGTGGTTGTAATACTCATATCCATAGATTTTTGAATCTTTAAATAAAGTTTTTGAAATCTATTAATATCTTGTTAATAAGAATTAATTGCAAAATATTCGTAATATTTTCCAACAAGAAGTTAGGTACTTGTTCAACTACAAAACGACACTATTATGAGGTAAATATGTTATCATAAATAAACATTTTAAAGGACAAATTTACAATGCAAAGTCATACCATGATAATAAAATACTTGTGTAAACTTGTGTAATATTCACGTCCACCCATCATTCTGATGAGAACTTAGATAACAATGTCTAAATACGGTGATAAAATCTTACTTTGTTAAAGCCATCAATATAAATATTATAGTGCCAAAGAAAATATATTAGAAATAAAGTAGCCAATGTTTGCCTTTGTCAGGGTGTTCAACAAGGGGGGTCATATTCATCCTTAACTCCTCATGATACGCATCTCATGGTTCTCGCCATACTATATGAGTAAAATTGTTCACTTGTCAGTAAGTTATTCAATTACTCACTCTCTTGTGACAGGTCGGTGAGTTTCTCCTGGGACTGCTGGCACCAAAAATAAAACTGACAGCCGCGACATAACTGAAATAGTGTTGAAAGTGGAGTTTAACGCCATAACCGTAACCCTATGATGCTTATCTCATTTAATATTTTAAATAGACAAATTGGAATACAAATTATAATTTGCTTAGTCGTTGCAGTCGTTGTCAAGACAAAGATTTCCTCAACAATGTGTGAAGCTTGAATTTGTAAATAATTGAACTGTTACATATATCATGTGAGCCTCTGGTTTTGTCCTTTTATATAATGATTTCGGGTATGATTGTAATTCATGATAGAACATATAATATTCCCGTTATCAATATATTATAACCTAAATCAAGTGGGTCAACTGTTTATATCCACCTCAAAGTGAACAAAGGAAGCAACGAGTTCGGTAGAAAAATTAAGAATGTACCTTCCTTGTATAAACAGTCTTTTTTCTGCTTCAAATGCAAACGATAGGACCGACATTATAATAGAATGAAAAATTACCACTCATTTATGTGTACGTGTGATTTTTATTCTAAAATCAGTGCTTGCAGCCCATTTTATCAAAATCAGATTATCGGCGGGAAAAATGAATACAAGTTCGGTATGTACATTTTCCTCTTATTGTCAAAATAGTTCGGCATATCTCTAAAAGGCTAGTTGTAACGTTTACCTCCTGTATTGATACGATTGGATAAGATATGAATAACCTGTCAATACTGCATTATTTGTTTGAGATAAGGACGTTGTTGTATGACACAGAAAATTAAATTGAACAAAATAGGTGATTACGAGAGACATAAACCAATGGCATGTGTTGATCTGTTTATGAAAGTCACACGGAGTAACATCTTAACAACAATCATAAATAGAGATGAAATATTTGGTTATGTCATTTCTGTCTGCTCGATTGCCTATATTTAGCATTGTTTAGTTCACTCATTAATAGCTGGAAATAACAATAATAGCAGGTAAACATATGAATGGGAGATAATGGAAGTTGTACCCACAACGCTCTTGGCAATTGGGATAGGGGCAAATATATATCGATATTGTTGGAAGTAGGAAGAATTAAGAGTATGAATGGATTTTTCAATGTCGTACTATGTAGTGGGTACAATTAAACAGTTTCATTTGCTTGCCACCATTTGTAGCATGTCACTTATTTTTGTCTGGTTTTAATACTTCCAATCATTATATACCTCAATCCATACCGGGTACAAAAATATCGAATAGTATACTGTATTTGAGTAATGCTAGAATTGTGTGTCCTTTAATAAAAATACACCCATTAGCATACATTGGTCGGTTGTATAATATATCTACTAACGTCGTTTGTTATCTTGTGTTAGTCATATGTGTGTTATATTTCTATTCTATCGAATTAGTTGTATTCCTATTGTAAAGAAAGGCCTTGATCTAATGTTTTGTTAGAATTATAATGGTTATAGGACGTTGTATTCTCCAATGTTTGGCTTATGGAGTTGAACGACACTTTCAACAATATTTCAGTTATATCGTGGCGGTTAGTTTTATTGGAGGAGGAAACCGGAGTACCCTGAGAAAACCACTGACATGTTGCAAGTTACTGACAAACTTTATCACATAATGCTATATTGAGAACACCTCAACATGAACGGGGTTCGAACTCACGACGTCAGCGGTGATATGCATTGATTGCACAGGTAGTTGTAAATCAAACTACCATGCGATCACGATTGTATTGGCCATGATGGGTATGCGATGTGCTATTCACCTAATTGGTATGTTGGTTATTGGATATTTCGTCGGCCATGTTATTGGATATCCTATTGACCATGGTGGTTCTTAGATGCTCTGCTGGTGGTGATTATCGGATGGTCTGACAAGCAAAAACAAAAGAACCGTCTATGAACAAATCTTTACGACAAAACAGATTAATGTCCCCATTGGAACTTCGCATTTATATGTAGCAACATTACGGCAGCATCTGCATTTGGGGTATAATCTCTAAGTTGATACGGTATTCCGGAGATTATGGTTCCTATCAAGATTTCCGTTCAAGGGGATTGATTGGTGCTAACACAGTGGTTACTGAACCAAGGATTCCTCGTCGTTATGTGAATATCATCAATTTGAACGAGTTATGGTCGCCATCATGACTTGGTTAACCGCTACGGAATACCTGTATTCCATATGTCCACGGATATGTCCTGTCCTCCTTTCATCTAGTGGTGAAGAAGCTGATTACCACTGCCGAGTGTCTGAGCTCACCGAGGTCTCCTCATTCAATAGCATTAAAACATTTGACTTTTCCAGTCTTTTTGAAATTACCCCCTCTCGAAACTAAAAGACAGATTAAAGAATCGGTTCAACTTTATTTCATAAAAAAGAATAACCAACATCAATAGAAATATCTTGTTGGAGGGAGGGAAAAATCTCTGTTTCTAGGAAATAGTTATGTGAAGCTCATGCCAAAATGTTGGAGGTTTTGATCGACAACATATATGTTATATTTGATGAGAAGTCGCCACTTCTAAGGGTACAAATTGTGTTCGTCTTCACATAGATTTGTTCCTTTATTTGCATGAGGTGGACATTAATGGAGGAACTTTCCAAGAGAAACGAAAAAAAGTAGTCAGGTCCTTTAATTTCAAAATTCTGTATATAGATCTGTGAAATGATGTTCTTTCACTACATATTGCCAAGCTGACTGTGTTGATCCCATCTATCAAGTTGACCCTAACATAAAGGACACCTCAGATACAACTAGGCTTACTTCATTCTTTGACCTAGACCCAGAGATAGACAGTGAGGGTAAGTTTAGATCGTAACTTTCTGACAAAAGAGATGATTTCAATATTCCAATTGTGAACATTTTCCATTTAAATGTAGCATCTTGCCACCAGCATTACATAAGGATTATACCTCTCTCAGTTGATATGGTATTCAGAGCATGCGATTCCATTTAGCATTTACTTCATAGAGGGTAACTACTTACGAGAAAGCTACTTAACCAAGGGTTTCTAGTAGTTAGGTTAAAGTTAACTTTCTAAGGTATCAACATTGCGATCGGAAGTTGGTTAGCCGTTACTGATTATATGTGCCACAGATGACCACGTTTTGTTTGTCTTAGTCCAATTCTCACTATCCTATCGTATTTCATGGCGTATCATCGGATTGATAACAACACTAAAACGACGAGTGCCACTTGAAGATCAGGAAAAAACCTTCCAGCGTTCATCCCCAGTTTTTAATGAGGTTTGTGTTTCTGAATCTATGGTCTTTTGTGTAGTGTTTGTGGATCAATGTTCCTTTTCCTTTGGATTATGTTTTATTTACCCTTTGTCAATTTACGTCGTTTACTTACCGCTTTGGTATTTTCAAACGTTTCTGTAGTGGTGATCGTGTTCCTCGATCTTTGGTCTTCTCTGTAAGGTTTTGGTGACCATTGTTTATATTTTTATTCTTTGGCTTTTGACCATTATATTGTCTGTCGTTCGATTAGTGGATTCTATGCATTCGATATATTCAGATTATTCTTATAGGATGTCACATGGAATAGTGGTAACATGTCCTTTTAATTGCCATTGTGTTAATTGTATATACTGTTGGCCATGCTTAGCAAGTGTGAATGACTTTTCATTTTCTTTGGAGAAGTTAAATACAATATTGAATACAATACAAACAGTAAAACTATTGTACTAAACAACACTATAATACATCCAAATGAACTAACAGGTATTGGGATGCGAGGTATCAAAGATAATCAGAAGTGGTTGCTTCTGTCGGATAAGCATATACCAATCCATGCATAACGTTTCTTACGAAGTAATTATGTTAACGATATATAATTGATGATCATAGTGTAGTGTCCTACATGGAGCAGGATACACATGATCAAAGTCTTACTCCAGATAATGATAGTGTAATGTAATACATTGAGCAGGACAAACTTTATCTAAGTCTTACTCCAGACTCTAGGAAGGAATAATACCTTTAGATTGAACTATAGAGTTAACATAGACTAGCATAGACACCTTTTTACAGGGCGTAGGAGCTGGTGATTACATCGGTAACTTTTTAATATACAAATGTTACACAGAAATATAAATAATGAAATATAAAATTCTGAAAACTAATGAATTTCGTTTCTTTTGCACAATTGGAAAACACATTACACCTTTTTAAAATACAACTGAAGGATACTTTAACTATCAAGTTTTATCACTGTTGGAAAAGTCAAAGCTATTAAATGACGAAACTATTTTAAATAATTTGATAACAAATATCCAAAATAAATTGCACACCAATAAGTGGTATTCATGTAGTATTGTCTGGAAAAAAGGAAATAATACATTTACTTAAGACACGGTTTCAAATGAACAATTTATCATGTATTTGGCAAACAATCGACAACATATACATGTATTATCAATTCTACGTAGAAATTGACGTAGATGTATCAACCAACCATTTCGTAACGTATATGTGTGCAAAGAATTGTGTAGATAAGTATACTGATACAAAAACATAAAACAATGTAAAACTACGAAGAGAAATATGGGTGTATGTAATATAAACTAGAGCTCTACATGAGTCACGAAAGTTACTAGCAAAGATAATTAATTGAACCATGGCATATCATAGGAAAAGTAAAAGTGTGATCTGCTAGAACTTCATAGTATAATGCTGTGTCATACCAAATACAAAAAATATTGTTTTTAATTATTTTTCTCATTGTAGGCCAGCTTGAATCGTCACATTACAATAATATTTCTATCCATTTTCTCCATTGCAGTCTACGATAATCTTTAGATCCCACAGCCCGACTCTATAGACCCATAAGGTGTGCATTTATACTAGACTAAATCTGCATTTGAACACGGTGCTTCATTTCAAATACAACTAGAGGAGCTGTTGTTGGACTAAAAAAAAACCCCTTCTTAATATATGTGATACTAAAAGAAAAGAGAACCATCCAGAAAATTTACCATAGCTGCAAATATGGATATATTATTCCTTACCTTTGATTCTCAGATCAACAATAAACTTAATTTCGCTGTCATCTGCCAGTACTATATTACATGCATATCTTCCATCATCGTTTTGTATTATGTCAGTGATCAACAATGTAGGCACGTGTCCCTGCTTGTAATTTCGTATTGGAATTACCAGATATCGGAGAACCTTTATATTTCCATGCAATATGCTTAACTGATTTCATGGAATTGAGCTGATCTTGAAGGAGAATTATCTTACTACCTACTACGGCTCCTTCCTCAAATATAAGCACAGGAAATTATTTAGACATTTTAATATGCTATAAACACAATGTGGGAATCAAAGCTATTTTGTTCAACATTGAATAAGGAATAAGTAACCAAATATTCATTCGACATTGAATTGGGGATAAGGAATAAATAACTAACTTATGTTTATTCTATATTTCTAAACGGAATTAAGTAAATAGCTAATTATTCGACACTGAATCATAATATTTTTTTTTCGAATTATGAAAAAATCACTCAGTTAAGTATTCGACATTATATAGGGAATAAGTAATACGTAGCAAATTTGTTCCTCATGGAACACGCCAATAAGTTATTCCACATATTTATTCGATATTCCGAATAGGGATCAAGTTAATTGCTATAGGAACGTATCTATCTAATTAAGTGCCCATGATGCGTGTCTGGAATAACCTTCATCCGGTACGCTCATAGGCAAAATGATAGGAAAGCCTAATGATTTAATTGTTGGGACGGGGAGGGGCACCTAAACAAGAGAGCCAAAATCAGGTAAGGTTATACATGACTGAAGGAGCTTTACCTTAGTGTTAATTACATAAGTACATGATGTAGGAACTGCAAATTTCAAACATGAATATACATATCTAATAAACCACAATAAGTGTCAATGCACAGACTAGTGGGCGGATGATATTCTCGAGATTAATAGTCCACAGCAGTTGTATCGACCCAGTTATAGTCAATAAAACGCAAATCAGGTCTCATTTATAACTTTATTCATGGATAATCTAAACAGTGTTATCTTGTTCAACACGTATTTGTTATCTTTTTATGACTTTATTTCATGTAAAAACGTTTTATTTGAAAATTCTGACATTTTACTATGATCAATCTTTGCATAGAATCACTATTCATCATTTTGCACCGTATATTGGTCAATCAGAATCAGGAATTGCATTCTAAGCATCACTTCTGCATAGTTTATAATTGGTCGAATAGTTTCAGACGAGCAAATTGATATATGGAAAGTTTATAGACGTCGGTGGATGATACTCTCGAGATTAATAATCCACCGCAGTTATATCGACCCAGTTATAGTAATTAAAACGCAAATCAGGTCTCATTTATAACTTCATTCATGGATAATCTAAACAGTGTTATCTTGTTCAACACGTATTTTCTATCTTTTTATGACTTTATATCATGTACAAGCGTCTTATTTGAAAATTCTGACGTTTTACTATGATCAATCTTTGCATAGAATCACTATTCATCATTTTGCACTGTATATTGGTCAATCAGAATCAGGAATTGCATTCTAAGCATCACTTCTGCACAGTTTATAATTGGTCGAATAGTTTCAGACGAACAAATTGATATATGGAAAGTTTATAGACGTCGGTGGATGTCAAGTCATGTCAAAAGCGCACATAGCCCTTAGACTCATATAAGCAAACAAAGACGAAGCATACCTTCCAAGTCTTTCGACCATTCGTTCTAGAAACTGACAAAGGAACAGTTTTCATTGTCAGTATGAATGTATAGCCAATAGTAATGACAACAACCAACACATTAGTAGTTGGAATTACTATTTCCCCTGTAAACATAAACCATATAAAGACTTAAATCAGTAGAAAGGGAAAAAGGGTACATATCTAAGTTTCAACAATTTGATTAGTAAAGCAGGTTTCTACATAGAGACTGGATAGAGTTATTTGACCATTATATTTAGAGATAAACTATTTCCTTTTTAAAACCAATATTATTGTTAATTATTTGTTACTGATATGTATGCGAGTGAAAAAAAAAAGAATTATGCATCGCTACAAGTAACGTAAATGCTTGTCGACAATCATCTATGGTTCGTTTTTGTTGACTACGAACAAAATAAAACCCACGTTGATTGGCTGAAAGTTAATGGTGAAATAGAATGACGTTTGGAAATTTGCCATGGTAACCGACAACTTTGAAGGAAATGTATCGGGTTTGAAATCGGCTATTGTTATATTTGCATTTTTACACTGATTTTTTTTTAATTTACCATATTGCAGCTTTTCCTATACTACAAAAAGTCTAGAACCTACGGTGTCGTCGTTTGAGCAAATTTGAATCTGCATAGTCACATTGACATTTTCCAAATGGAATTCCATGGTAGCCTTTGGACCAAAAGGTTGGTTCCCAAAAAATATCAAGTCTTCATTTGTACCAGACTCTATTTACATTTCAAAAGGATGCATCATCATTGCAAATACAATTAATATTTTTTCTCATTGTAGCCTTTATAGGGCTTAGACCACATACAACATGGGGCTTTCGTTTCGATACCCCTACCACACAAATACATGACCACTCACTGTTATGACTTGAAAGAGGCACTTCAATTACAGATGGTGAGATTAAACTTGTTTTATGTCTTAAAATAACAGAAATTTAGTTTGTATATAAATTGAATGGCGATGCAGTAACACACCAATGTGAAGCTTGCTTAGCATACCCTCACTGCTGTAATGAGACTTACCTTTATTTCCCCCATCACCACCACCACCACCACCAGTACTACCATCACCTGTATTTGCATCCATATCCTTTCTTACTAATTAAACAATTAAAAAACATTATATTGTATACTAAAATAAAATATTTTTGGAAGAACACCAAAACAATATTTTAGATGTTAACGTTTACAATAATGATTTGGAGTCGCACAGAATAGGGGGGTGATGATTGCGCTGAACTATTGACAACTGTTAATTTCCTCTATTTAATATTCTGAATCGAAATTATAAGGATATTGGATGAAATGTCTAACTGCAGAGGCAATAGGCAATACACCGACCTCATGTTAATGGGTAATTATAAAGTAGATATCAAATTTAGTACACACGACGTGCTAGACAAACTATTTGGAAGCCTAAATATATCAATGTATTTTGGAGCAATAATACCAAAGGGTCTAAATTAGATAACCGAAATCGGCTTATGTCACATATGCCTGAGGTAAAATAACCCTTATTTTTAATAATAATTACACGATTTAGGAATTGACAAATCGAATAAATCATATCTAATGAACCATGTTAGTACCGAAGCACTGACTACTGGGCTGAAGATACCCCTGGGGAATAATTGTCAACAAGCAGATGTATCGACCCAGTGAGTATAAGGAGGCGACGGAGTAACTTGGCACTAAAAAACCCTGGCAGATGAACATTTTTGTCTCGTGTAACATATAAAGTTCCTCCCTAATCCGTGTCTTTTGACGGTACCGTCAGTAAAGATTTGTCATTGATTATGAGGCTGAAGTAGAGTAATGCAGCGATTATCAGTCTTCTAACAGATCCCCAAATCACGACACGTACCTTCCTATAAAGCTGGTTTAGACCCAGACATATCAATTGCTGAGCGGACGTGTCACGTACACCATAGAATGGTGCTAAAACACCACAGTATTTCATCGACTCTCTAAATGCATTTGGTACAATGATATTATATGGCCAGTCATAGTGATAAAATGAAAAGAAAAAATACCACACTGTCGGAACAATTCCAAATTCAAATATGAAAATCGTAGAAATCGATACTCCTACTAGTATCACACAAATACAAGAATACTTTCCATTTTGCTATATGGGGTAAATTACTGTCAACTTCGGTCATTAGCGAGGATTGTAATTACTATTTCCCATGTCAAATGAGTGGAGACTTAACCTATCCAAAAGTCAGCATATATTGGTCAACATGTTAGCTTTTTATTTTTAGTTACTAGTGAGCTGCGGACCAGGCTAGCAAATTAACTTTCTATTTGGCAGACCTGACATATGTCAGGCAAACTCGTCTCAGCTTTGTATTCTTTTGCACAGACTAACTTCACTAACGGACTAGGATTTACAAGAAGGTTACATCTAAAATCTGGCCTGACTTTATGAAAAGTTATATTTCAAGATAATTCTTAAACTGTGGTTGATTTCGATACAAGTTAACTTTCAACAGAAGAACTATAATTTTGGTAGCTTCAATGATAGCTAACTGTCAAGTTAACTTCGAAGAAAATTTAGTTTCAAACAGAACCACTGAATTATGAATTGACCTACAATCTGGTTATTTCGGAAACCACAACTAAGTAAATTATGTTTGAAATTTAATAAGGAATCTAAAGGAAGATAAAAATAAAAAATTCAGTTTAAAGCAAAACAATTAGACAGATTTAACATTTATCCTCACATGCATGTGAAACTGTAGGAGATACTTCAAATCTGTTGACTTTTAATCTAGACAAATATTTGCAAAGGAATTCATAAAAGCTATCTCAAATCCATTTGAGGCAGAAAATTTCACACTGAATCTAAAGAATAAAGCTCTATCAACATTGGAGTCAAAACAAATATTAATACTTCCGGTTATCGCCATGTTTGGATAGAAATGTGAAAAATCTCTCTTGAAAAACCATTCAATCTGCGCTATAAAGTTATGGAAAAATTTGTCGGATGTGCGAAAGGGGAACCAACATCATTCTTTTAAGTGGAGAAGCATATTACAAGGTGACTTTCATTTACTTTTGATGAAAATATTGTTATTTAAAGTGAACCATTGTTTGTTTATTTTCCCGCGGCACGAACAGCACCCTTTGCCCATTGTCCATTGTTGAATGCGAACTTGATTAACTACAAAAATATGAGTATAAAGATTTTAGCGACATTGCTAAGTGTTTTGAAAAATTGCATTTACACATAAACACAAGATGGTGAACATCCTAAAACACTTGGATTTGACACTGAACATTTAAAGAATATGCTGTTCTCATCAGTCCACAGGTTACCATCGGGGCCGAGAGACAAACGAAATGTGATCCTGCGATTGTCAATTCGAATAGATCGGGACGAGATCCTAATGACAGCAACGAAACTACCACCGCGGAGCGGATTCAGCGTCGTGTCGGATCTTCCTCCGATTATTGCATCCCGCCGAGGAGAATTACTAAGACAAAGGACTGCGATGTCCGTGGAAGAGCGTAGAAAGTATAGACTCGTTTATTTGAAAGAATCACCTTTTCTGCAACTGGTGAGAAAGAAGTCAATTCGCTGAATTAAATACACAGCTTGACTTATTGTAAATAAAAATTAACACAGTTGACATTTAATATTTGACTTCCTATTTGTTTATTTAGTTTTCAGTTTGTTTTTTTGTGCTTTATAATATTGTTTTAGCAATAATAATGTGAGATACCCCTCCCCCTTTTCCTGAGTCAGCTGATGTATGTTTACGTTGTAGATGTGGGCGGAGCGTCTCGCATATTTGTAGGCGGGGCTATAATGTGTATTCCAGGTGATCGCGGGTCTCCTCTGGGCTAGCGGTTGTTTTGTCGCTGTACAAAGATGGCTGCCCCCAGTACTAGCATGTTACTGTGCATTATATTTTTTTTTGGTAGGTTATCCCAGTTGAAAAGATATTCACGCTATATAAAGATAAATCAATGAGAACGTGGGAAACCCAAATTTCTGTATGCAGGCGCTGATAAGTAAGAATAAAGACATTGAGTTCTGCGTGTTCAAAAAATAAATAAAACAAAAACATAATCACTCATTTAAAAACAGCTACGGTTGAAAATACAGGAGTAAGCTTTCACATAGTCCTACACATGACCAAGCTACAAGATGCTTAACTACCAGATATCTACATAGTGAAACAGAGTATAGATTTTGTAACGAAGCTACTTCAGTTTTACTGAAGAATGTACATTTCACATGTGTAACTGATATGAAAACTAGGCATGAAATATTTATTTTAATTAAATTGATGTTATAGGTTGAGTAGCTGCAGCACATACCCGAGGTCACTGATGCTGCAGCTTCTCAACCTTTTAGCATTGTTGATTTTGTGATATTCATGTTTTTTCCACCATTCATCCATGCATGTACATGAATTTGATAAAAACTGAAGGGAGAGGGATCTCACATTGTTAACAATTTAACAATTAACATGTTTGGAGTCTATAATAATGGAAATAGTCTGTTAAAGCAAGTGAAACAAAATTTACACTTAGGATTCTTGCAGTATAAAAATTATATATAATTTGGGAGAAAATCTAGGGTGGTTTTTCACATGTTTTATTTTCTAGAAAAATGTTTCAGAAAGGAAGTGAGTTCACAAGGAAGGGAGTTGGTGGGTTGGGGGTTGATATAAAATTGAAATTAACTTTTACTGTCTACATATATGTACCATACTATACAAATTCAAACATGTTAATCAAAATATGTATGTTGTTGTGTAGTTATTTCTGTTATGTTTGCAGTACAAATTACTTTGATCTGTGCAATCATTTTATTATTATTATTATATATAGGTCAAATATAGTTGGTCAAAATAAAAAAAAGTGTATTGAGAGATGGCTGCTATAACTATTGATTCTCTTAATTGCAGGGGTCTGTCAGAGGAAGTTAAACAAAGAGATTTTTTTAATCGGTATCGTAAATAGTACGATATTATTATATTGACAGACACTCATTGTTCAGTTGATAAGGAAAAACAATGACACCATGAATGGGGGTATAAGGCATATTTTAGCTCTCATACCAGCCGTTCCAGGGGGGTGGCAATACTTACAAATAACACTTTTAAATATAATATTCATAAAGAAATAAAAGATACAGAGGGCAATTTGTTCATCTTAGATATGACCATTGAAGATTTTCGAATTACGCGTGTGGCCTTATATGACCCGAATGAAGATTCTCCCATTGTTTTTGAAAATATTCAATCTATAGTTTCTGATATACCAAACTCGTCCATTATAATGGTTGGAGACTGGAATGTGGTACAAGATATTAATTTGGATACTAATAATTATAAGGCTAGAAATAATATTAAAGCACATGATAAAGTCATTGAGATGAAAAACTGCCTGGACCTTGTAGATATATATATATATATATATATGGTGAGCTAACAATCCAAATGATAAAAGATATACATGGCGGGGACCCAACTTAAAGCGAAGACGTCTAGATTATTTTCGTATATATACAGATTTTGAACCTTATGTGAAAAAAGTAGATATAGATACAAGTTATAGATCTGATCATTCTCCAGTGTATATTACCCTTCAATTTTATAACCAAACTAATGGAAAAGGTACCTGTAAATTTAATAATAGTCTCCTGCATGACAAAGACTAATGACACAGTAAATCAGTACTCTCTGCCTGGAACTGAAGACCTGGAAATGTCTGTCGATCCACATATATTCTGGGAAATGTTAAAATGTATGATAAGGGGTAAAACTATATCATATGCAAGTCATATAAAAAAGAAAAATCATAAAGTTGAATCTGAATTAGAGGAAAAGTTAAAAAATTTACAAAAGCACTCTGATAAAGTACCATCTGATAAGATTAGACATGAAATACAAGAACTAGAGGAAAATGTAGTAATATGTAGAGAGAAAAAGATTAATGGAATTATGGCAAGGGCAAAAGTAAGATGGGAAGCAGAAGGGGGAAAATGTACTAATTATTTCTGTAATTTGGAAAAAGACAGTATAATGAAAATATAATTCCTAAGCTCATTGATAACAATGGTGATGAAGTAGTCGACCAATTTAAAATTTTAAATGTACAAAAAGTATTTTATGAGAAACTATATTCTTCCTCTAATCCAGTGATAAATAGGGAACATGAAGATCTATTTTTTGATATAAATAATCCGTATATTAATAAACTATAGGAGGATCAACAGTTACAGGAAGAGGGTAAACTTAATAAAATAGAATGTTTAAATGCACTTAAAAACATGAAAAATAGAAAATCTCCAGGTTTAGATGGATATACTTCAGAATTTTATAAATTCTTTTGGAATGACCTCAGTGAATATCTTATTAAATCATTTCATCATAGACTAGAAAAGGGATATCTTTCTGTCAGTCAAAGACAAGGCTTAATCACATGCATTCAAAAAGAAGGCAAATCTAAATTTCTCTTAAAAAATTGGAGACCAATTACATTATTAAATGTTGACATTAAAATTGCATCTGCAGCTTTGGCTAATAGAATAAAGCCATTCCTTAAACATATTGTAAGTGAAACCCAACAAGGATTCATAAAAGGTAGATACATTGAAGAATGTACTCGATTAATATAAGATTTAATAGAGAAAGCAGAAGAAGAAGATATCCCAGGCCTATTACTTATGCTAGACTTTGAAAAAGCGCTTGATACTCTTGAATGGTCTTTCATCAATAGGGCACTTAATTTTCTGGGTTTTGGTCCAAGTTTTTGTAATTGGGTTAATACAATATATTCTCAGACAGAAAGTTGTATAATAAACAATGGGCAATGCTCAAATTTGTTCAACATAAGACGCGGAGTTCGACAAAGGGATCCGTTATCCCCTTATCTTTTTATTCTAGCCTTAGAATTGATGAGTGCAACAATTAAAAACGATACCAATATTAATGGAATGAAAATAAACAACTCTGAGTATCTACTGAGTCAATATGCCGATGATTCATCTCTAATTCTACAGGATGATGAAGACTCTTTAAGAAGGTCACTCTATATTTTAGAAAAGTTTTCAGAATGTGCTGGTTTGAGGGCTAACTTAGATAAGACAGAAGCGATATGGATTGGCTCCAAAAAATATTCAAAAGATAAATTTGTACCGGAAATAAACCTCAATTGGAATCAGACAGGGAAATTTAAATTATTGGGAATAAGGTTTGATTTATTTAATGATGATAAAACGCTCATAAATTTGGTAGAAAAAGTAGCAAAAATTAAATTGTTATTGAATTCTTGGATCTATAGGGATTTGACAGTTATGGGGAAAATAACTGTTATTAAATCCCTGGCTCTTCCCATACCTATCCATTCACTCACTGTATTACCAAATCCACCAAATAAAATAATATCAGAACTTCAAAATATCTTTTTTAACTTTTTATGGGCTGTGAAACGAGACAAAATTAAACGAAAAGTGATAATTGGCCCATATGAAAATTGTGGTTTGAAAATGCCACACATAGAATCCTTTTGCTTTGCACTAAAGATGACATAGATAAACAAAATGTTGGATCCCCTTATTATATCACCATGGAAAACACTCTTTATTGATCAGTACAATAAATTTGGAGCAGATAAAATTTGGATGATGAGTTCAGAAGGTATTAAAAACCTTTCATCAAATTTCAATTGTTTTGAAAAGACATTTTTGACAACTGGAATATCCTTTGTAATGATACAACTGATACACCAGAAGGTATTTTGAGTCAGTCTTATGGTTAAACAAAAGCTTAAAATTAATAGTCAAACTTTATTTTATGAAAAATTGTGCCAAGCTTGAATATTTTTTATCAATGACTTACTTAATGAGAATGGTGAATTGTTATCCTTACAAGAGATACATGATACTTATAATCTGAGTGTTAATTTCCTAGGGCTCTATACTATCCGTCATATGATACCAAGGTCTTGGAAAAATCTTATTGCTAATACACAAAAAATCATGCACATTACAAATCATAACTATGATTTTGTTAAAAAAAAAAAATCTGCCAGTTTTTCTATAAAAAATATTTGTTAATGTATTCGGAACACCCCAAAAAACAACAACTTAAATGTAATGACGATATGAATATGGAAATTGACAATTGGGATATGCTTTACCAAATACCATTTCAATGTACTAAGAGTAATACATTCATTGTATTCCAGTATAAAATTGCACATATAATATTATGCACAAACTCCTTTTTATATAAATGTAAACTGAAGGAAGCTCATTTGTGTAGTTTCTGTAATGAGACAAAGGAAACCATTCGCCATCTCTTCTGGGACTGATCAGTTGCTAAAACTGTTTGGTGAGAGATAGCGGACCTGTTCCAGAATAGATTCGACATTTTCATCCCCTTGACTGTCAAGGATATAATACTGGGTTCCACAACAAGTGGTATTCCAATAGATTTATTCATCATTCTCATTAAAAAATGCTAAAAAATTGTTATAATATTGAAAAGTTATCAGCTTCCTTTTACAGATCACCTGCAATTGGTGATAAAGTAGAGCAGAAATGGCATGCCATTAATAATGTGCTTATATAAGAAAGGGAGACAATTTTTTTTATTTTTTTTTATGTATTTATTTATTATTATTATTTTGTTTATTATTATTATTATTAAACAGGGAGGCACACCCTATATGGACAGTGACTTTTTGTGTTTATCCTTGTTATATGTGTAGTATATATAATTCTCTTTATTACTAGTTGTCTCTTTATATAATATGGTTTTCAATAATTCTTAAAGCATGATTTAAATATGACCAACCTATCTATTTACCAAGTCATTACTTATTTATCTAAACTCTACAGATATATTAAATATGTTTTCATCTAATATGTAAATGCTTAGATATGCATAGAAACTTTCTCAACATAATCCATTGTGACTATTTTCAGATATAGATAGTATGAAGTTTTTGCAAAAATAAAAAAATTACAAAAACAAATTTTGTGTGATTGTCTCCTAATATTTGTGAAACGGTGGGAAATACTTCAAATGTATTGTTTACTACAGAAAGTATTAATACAAAGAATTTCAGTGGGAAAACTGGATATAAATTGGATGTGAAAAATAGTCTTTTCTGTTGGTCCCTTTTGACATTCCTTAGACCCTTTTATTGATGAAAAACCATAATAATTTTAAATCTGCAAACAGGAAATGTCAAAAGGTATCAAACAATAAACATCATGAAATTTGAGCATTGATCCCCATTGGTCCTTCTCATCTGTGAAGCAGTAAGAGCTGCATCATATGTCGGTCTACTATAGACAGGAATGTTGCAAAGGAATTCAATGAGGGACTGTAATCAAATTGACTTAAAATATTAAAATAATTATCATTTTGGTTGTTAGTCCTTTTTGGAAAAAAAATCTCAATAAAAATATAAAGAGCACAACAATATAAATCATAAGACTTTGTTGAATGATAATTACTCAACATGCAAGAACAGAAAACGCACCTTTTGACTCATTTGGATCTCTTGTTGCATTTGGGGGATTCCAACTAAAAAACACAAACATTTTAGATGATCATAAAAGGTTGGTTCCTATTGGCCCATTGGTATTCTGGGAGATTAATAGGCTTAAAGACCTTGACCCGAAGACGTTGACGACGCCGACGACGAAGCTATCGCCTCCTCCAAAAGCTTACATGACCCAATTGTTCATATGCCTATACCAGGTGTTGAATATTCTATATATCATCTATGTGTATGCTTATAGATTTATATTTCCAAAATATAACTGAAATTGCGACCATCAATACACGAATTTAAGATCCAGTATGCGAGATTTGGCATATAAACAGCGACGAGTTGCAGTGTGTTTTAGCTTTATGTCCAGAATTAGATGTTATGTATAATATACATATATTAACAACAATTTTACTTTTGACGGAAACCACTATCTTCAGATAAATGGGACAGCTATTGGAACCAAAATGACATCCTCAGATGCTAACATTTTTATGGGGGACCTAGAAGAACGATTACTCCTCTCGTTATTTCAACAACCCTTTTCATGATTCCGATTTATAGATAACGTTTACATGAAGTGGATACATAGCGATAAAGAGGTTGATGAATTTTTCGAACATGCCAACAGTATCCATCCGTCTATAAAATTCACACACGAAGTGTCGAAAACCAAAATGTCCTTTCTTGATAATACCACCACTGTCAAGGAGGGCAACGTGACCATTTATTCTCTAAACTCGCAGACAAACACCAATACCTTTCACCCAGTAGTTGCCATCCTACGCACTGTTTTAAGAGTATCCCATTCAGCCAAGCCATTAGGGTAAAACTATTGAAATCACCAAGCAAAGACTATGAGATTTACGTTATCATGTGAAGAGACGGGGATATAATGACAAAGTTATAGAGAGTGGGTTTTCAAAGGCCAGTGAAATTAACAGAAATGACATCCTGTTGTACAAAGAAAAAAAATAAAAACGTTTTCGATGAGAAAAAAGACTGAAATATTTAAAACTAACGAACGCAGACAACGAAGGACGATAATCGATGACAATACCTCACATGGACCAGGGGTAATGTAATGACACTTTGCATCCAATAATATATGATGAGAAATTGTCCTCTATTTTTTTTTATCAACAGCACACTTGATTAATTCATATTGACGTTTATTATGTCACTTGTTAGCGTTGCTCGATTTCTTTTATAACTAAATGAAATTGACATTGGGTTTGGTTTTGTTCAATCTTTGTTCTTTTTTTTAGTAGTGTTTTGTTTATCATTTTTTTTTCTGGTTGTCACTTTTCTTTTCGCCATTGTATTGTCTGTATTTCGTCGATTTAGTAGATCTGATTACCCCTTAGGTATCTTCAAACCTTCGTTAAGATATTTGACTACTAGACCGATAGTAATTGTACTGTGGTGAAATAAACAGAGAAATATCAGATTGCAGGCAGTAAAAAGATATAAGTGATATATACATTTATTTTCATGCATTTGAATAATATTGCATTGGTGTAGCATATTTAAAATTTCTTCACATTCTCTAATAAATGTTATACATGTAACGTGGTTTTATACCACAGTTAAATCAATCGAATGTTAGAAATTAAAATAAATACCATAAAACTGAAGGTATTAATTATCATGAAATCTACACAATAATGCCTAACAAATATTAAACCTGAATACTTGACATTACAATATAGGGTTTGAATATATAATTGATATAAAAATACTCTATTAAAGGAATATATTTAATCAAACAGATTGATGCTGTGCTATAACATAAACATAATTTGGTATGGGATTTGTTGAAATTTTCCAAATTCGGGGAGATTTTCAAGTCACGGGACAATCGGGATACAACAGAACAAAACCTAAGAACCAAAATATCACAGTTACAACACCAGATGGGTAGTGATGAAACAAACATCTGTTTAAACTCATATAATTATTGATTCCGGATATACATGTATTAAAACAAAAAAAAGCTTAACATTTTTCATAGGTCAGAATATTTATAAAAATAATCATAATTAGTCATGAAAGCAAATCTGAATATGTGGAATGTTTAGTTATGCATGTAAGCTCATAGATAAATGGGTGTCATTTAAAAACTGATATGTTTATTGAAGCATTCAAACAGAAGCTTTACATAATATTAACGTCCAACTTATATTTTATCAATTAAAAGAAGAACATTTCAAGTCTTCTGTAAAATGGCTATAATGCGAGAAAGTAAGGACATGCTGTCAAGGTAAGGAAACTAACAACAGAGGTTCAATCACATATTACTATATATTCATTTATGGATGGATGAACA
The DNA here is from genome assembly GCA_002080005.1 of Gigantidas platifrons. Lineage (NCBI taxonomy): Eukaryota > Metazoa > Mollusca > Bivalvia > Mytilida > Modiolidae > Gigantidas > Gigantidas platifrons. Next base: position 480,637 of record MJUT01053330.1, read on the forward strand.
TTCTCATTAAATATGTGAGACATTATACGTTATCAGTAGTGGACCTTTGATGCACAGCTGAACCTGTTAATAGATGCGGAGGGAGTCGAACGTTTAACCTGTAAAGCTGTCCATCGGGAGCTCCATGTCCGAAAACTAGTCCGATAACATTTGTATGTGAATGTTCTATTATTAATGCATGCGTCTTAATCAAATGATAAGCAACAATATGTTCATGGAATGATCGAGTTAGGGAGATATATTGATGCTCTGCTAGGCCGAAATACAGAGCATGCCAGTATAATAATCTGCTATATTTGGATTTTACAATAGGTGAATAAAAGAGAGAAAAAAACAAAACAAAACAAACAATCGTTATGGACTTGCAAATGAAGGGTCCAACACAAATTCAACCATTGATTCTTGAAAGGCAGTTGTTGGTCAAGCGGAAGAAGGTCAGATAATACACATTACCTGGTAATATTCATCGTCGGTAACCCCAAGCTGACCACAATACGATTACTCCCCACTCATCACCTGTGGGTCAACTGACGGAGAAATCTTCTTTTCATTGGAAAAAGCCGATTAATACTTACCAATTAAAAGCATCGATTGATATTGTTTATATTTTTATAGGTGAAAAAGCTGTGATATGATTGGTTATACAGACATGACTTATTAAAGTGTTTTAAAACGATCACATGATTACAAGGATTTCTATGTCAGTTTACCCACGGGTGATGAGTTGAGAGTAATTGATGCGTTGTCAATTGTGAGTTACCGACGATTAGTACTTTACACCGATCATTTATCAGCATCATATTTTAATGTCTTTATTGTACTGATGTATGGTTATCAAATGAAACATACAATTGACTGCATCTGTTACCAGTTAGTTTCATGATATCCACGATTATGTACATGGCAATTATCTCGGGTGTTTGGATTTTTAGTGTTCTTAATGTTATACTCTGTAGAAGGATGATGATTTCTTTTACTTTGAGATGAATCAGATGTAACAACGTGTTTGTTCTTACTTAGATGTCCATTATCGTCCACAGAATATGATTCATTTATAAATTGGTTGTCAGATCTAAGCTGATAACTTGTAGTTCTTCCATCGCATTTGTATATTCGATATTCATTTTCAGAGCCAGTTTTGTGCGTTTGTATATTTTCATGCTTATTATTTGAATTTTTTATTGAGGTTTCTGAAGTGTTTTTCTCATGGAATGCATGTGGCAAAATGCAAGTTATTCGACCAGTACAACACAAAACTAATAGTACAATCAAAGAAGCGATAATGAATAACGCAATGAGAGGGCTGCAATAGAAATATAAATAGGTGTTGTACAAATTATGTGTTCTGTATTGTCGTAGCGTGGTCATTAGTTGTCCTTAATTGCCTTTCGGTTGTGACATCGTGTTGTGTGGTCTCCGGTTTTCTAGTCTTCTGTAGTAGCAAAACCTGAACCTATAAATGTGAAAGAAATCTTAATAAAAGTACAACTATAGATATTTTTTTAGAACTATGTATCGTTATTTAGCATCAAGTGTGGTACAGCATATGCTGCTTACAGATTGGATAATTCAATGGAAAATATATCAAAAAAGTATATGTTGTTGACAATATATAGTTATATAATCAATTTCGTCAATTATAGTCAAATAATTATAATCAACGAGTTACTGGCGTTAGAAACAAAAATGAATGTAATGCTGTAAAGACCAAATTCTACATTTTTGTAAAAGCAAGTCTCTTGTGCGTTTGAAAAAGTAGAGTACACAATGTTTTGGATAATTATAAGCTTTTTGTGGTTACTAATTTTGAACATATCTTTAAATTGTTTGAAGGTATTTCGTTTACAAGAAGATGACACTGAAATACTAAACAAGTACAAGTGCTCTTACACATCTTTCACATTTAAATATCCAGCTGCTACTGCAAATCAGTATTATTACGATCAATTTATTATTTACAAAATAATCACAAAAACCCAACATATGATTTATATCGGATTTTCAACTGGTACATGTGAACGTTAAAAACAGAAGCCAAGCTAATGGCACAACGTTCTGTGAAACAACAATGCCCACTCATGTATAACTGAGGATTGGCATTTTACTCACATGTGGAACACAAATGCATTGACTGCATCATTTCACTGAGAGCGAGTTCATATAAATAGTTGAACCGCGCCACTTTTTTTTTAACTAATGTGCACATACGAAAACAAGAGAGTCAGTGGTTATGCATATGTGTTGATGTATATTGATTTTGCCTATGTTAGTACGAATTTCTTATATTTGATTCTGGCATTGTTCTGACGGTGTGTCCTTTCATAGTTGCACTGTATGTTTGTCACTTACTCTAGAGACGATTATATATACCATGTACATATATATATATATATAAATTGCTGTTTATATATAGATTGATGTCAAATCATAATATTAAGTATATATATATATATACCATCTACACACGCTTATACACATGTCTTACGTCTATCCCTAGATTAAATCCTTACGAGACAAGGTAACACTACGACTATTGAAGCTTTTTTTAAGGAGTGGTCTAGGGCGCTGGACGTAAGGCTAATCGAATGGTGCTGCAGTGTATCAATGGTGTGAGGTCAAATCCCGTAGAGGGAAGAACACAAATTTGACAGCTTTCAAATCTAATTCTAACACTGTTTGGTTTAATTTTCAGACGTATATTTAAAATTTAGTATTAACCTAGTACCACAAGTAACTTTAAGATCCAGTGGGACAGATATATTGTATGGTTGTCACTTGCTTAGACGTTTGTATAATAAAATATATATATATATAAAATATCCAAGTTCAAATCTACCATCTACTAGAATGTATATACATAATCTGTACATGTAATACATATTCAGTACAGTTTTAGTAATTGTCTAAAAGTCTTGATAAATATATAATCAACTGACTTCTGTAATTTTTTGTGCGATATTTAACACTTCATAAAATAACTGGTTTAATCAGTGATCATTAAAAACATTCACCGATTTCAGTAAAACGAGTAATCACCTGTCACATCAAACCATTGAACATAAATAAAACGACAATATATAGCATTCTGGTTTGGGGCATGCAGACAAATGTGACGATGTCTAGCCGGTTAATGATATACCAACCCTTCCATATTGACAAGTCCATCTCCAAAGGCAATACATATATAAACAAACGATAAAATCTGCACGGATTCGCTTACACGCACAGAGACCACATACTATCACAAAAAAGAATGATAACATAAACATGGAGAGTGCAATAGATGAGTCAACGAATACTCGTTGACTACTGGCTAGGACGATAACGTATGTTGGCTGAAGACTATTCAATACCCTTAGGACAAACACATTAAATCTGATACTTTTAACAAACGTAATGTCAATTAGTTATATATATCTACAGAAATGTTTGGTCTACGTGAGAGACAAGAACAAACAGGACATCAATATGTTGGAATCAAGTATTGAACATAAAATACAGCAATGATGGAATGAAATATAAAGGCACTGATTTATTTGTTTATCCTACTACTACCAGCAGATTGTCTATATTTTTAGCAAAGTAATCCTGCCTCGAAGAGTCAGTTATAGTTGCTAAATAATAGTATTTATAACTGAGCTTGTTCAAGCTCTTTTTATAAGCTTAGATTTGTCAGATTTGAGCTTTCATCGGGGTTAATGTACCTTCATTCAAGCACGTCTGGATGTGCAGGATGAAGGGCATTATTTGAATAGAGCATGAGGCTCAAGAAGTGATAAACACAGCTTTGTTCCTCTGTGAGCAGCACAGTATACAACCATAATCTCCGGTTTAAAGAAACACAATATACCCAAATATAATAACAGACTATAACTGACGATGCATAGACAATGACCTTGACCCCTAGTATATAAGACAATGCTTCAGGACATGTCCTTCATAGTTTAAAGTCAAGTTTGTGTCAAAAAATCAATCCCATACCAGAGAGGGAAATCAAAACATATATAGGGTGGGATTTATCACTTCTTGAGCCTCAGGCTTTACTCAAGTAATGACCTTCATCCTGCACATCCAAGATATGCTTGGATGAAGGTACATTATTCATCATCTTCGCCTTTCATCTCTGCGAACTGATAACTGCAGCTTGTTTAAAGAGTTGACATAAACTTATCAGCATTGACAATTATCCCACAATTTTTTCAGTTGTTAAGATCGTTGAATAAATTATCAAAGGTCCAATATGTTAATATCTTTCACACATTAAACAAAACAGTTCATATGTCAAAAATAGCCGATAAAAAAATCCTTAATTTGACTATGAGTTATTTCTTTATGACAAAACTTATTAAAAATTTTAGCAGACGACCAGCTAGCTGTGGCTAAAATATCCTTCAACGAATATCCTGATGCTAGAGCGGCGGAAGTAGCCGCTCCCCTGAAATAATGGCCTTTGAACATATCAATGTTAATACCGGCCCTCAACAAAACAGTTTTTAACCATCTGGATAATGTAGATGATGTTACTTTACAATAAGTAACATACGAAATAAAAAGACTTGATGACTTCCTGATATCTTTAGTGCGAAAAATATAATATAACAAAGTTCGAACAACACAAACTTGAGGTTTATCAAATGTCCTCAAAACTATATTGGTAAACTTACTCCTGGTCTAGAAGTCTTTAGAAGTTCTTGTATTTGAAAAACAATAACATCTTGTTCTTCATTTTTATGCATTAATTTCAAGTCAAGTGCTGTCAAGGACTGAGCCCTGGCAGCAGTAGTCAATGCTACTATAGCGATCAGCTTCAATGTTAAGTACTTTAAAGATAAATCCTCCAATGAATATAAAGTACATAAAAAATCCAATACCATATTAACATCCCAAGTAAACGAATACCGCGCTCTTGGCGGGTTAGAGTTATAACAACCTTTCATCATACGATCCAAAGATTTTGATACGTCTACACCGAAAAACGGTAAAGTCTGAGACAACATAGATCGAGTGGTATTAATAACGGAATACGAAAGTTTACGGTTCCGTAAAATGTTCAAAAAGTCAATTACGTCCTTTGATGACGTCTGCACATTCTGGTGACAATCTTCTACCAATGATGGATTTTCTGACACTAAGCACGCGATTCAATTTAGTCCTTTCCAAAGTGGATTAGTGGATGGTATTGTCCTGAAAGTAGCAGTGTCACTGGCTATGTGTGTCTTGGCAGTCTAACTGGCAAAGAAATTAAAATTGAAATAAGAGATGAGAATCATGGTGTGTTTTGCTGAGCCAGTAGTTGCGAATCGTGGTGTATTATGCTGAGCCAGTGGTTGTGAATCATGGTCTGGTATACTGAGCCAAGGATGTGAATAATTGTATGTTATGATGAGCTGAACGGATGTGAATCATATTGCGTCATACTGAGACAGTCGTTATGAATCATGGTGCATTATGCTGAGCCAGTGACTCTGAATCATGGTGTGTTGTACTGAACCAGTGATTGTGAATCATGATGTGTTGTTCTGAGCCAGTGGTTTTGAATAATGTTGTGTTATGCTGAGACAGTGACTCTGACTAATTGTGTGTTGTACTGAGCCAGTGGCTGTCAATCATGATGTGCTATACTGAACCAGTGGTTTTGAATTATGTTGTGTTATGCTGAGCCAGTGGTTTCGAATGATGGTGTGTTTTGCTGAGCCAGTGGTAACGAATCATGGTGTATTATACTGAGCCAGTGGTTGTGAATCATGGTGTATTATACTGAGCCAACGTTTTGATTTAATGTATGTTATGATGAGCTGAACGGATGTGAATCATATTGCGTCATGCTTAGACAGTGGTTATGAATCATGGTGTGTTATGCTGAGCGAGTGATTGTGAATCACGGTGTGATCTGCTGAGACAGTTGTTGGGAGTCATTGTGTGATAAACTGAGACAGTGGTTATGAGTCATGTTGTATTATAATGAGCCAGTGGCTATGAATCATGGCGTATTATGCTGTGCCATTGGTCATGAATTATTTTGTGCTATACTGAGCCAGTAGTTATGAATCATGGTTGTGAACTATGGTGTGTTAAAAAATGCGCCAGTGGTTGGGAGTCATGATGTGCTATGTTGAGCCGGTGGATATGAATCATGTTGTCTTATGATGAGAGAGTGGTTATGAATCTTGGTGTGTTATGGTGAGCCAGCAGTTGTGAACCATGATGTGTTATGCTGAGACAGTGGTTATGAATCATCGTGTGTTATGCTGAGCCAGTAGTTGTGAATCATGTTGTGTTTTGCTGAACTAGTGGTTGTGAATCATTTTGTGCTATGCTGAGCCAGTGGTTATGAATGATGGTGGGGTATGCTGAGACAGTGGTTATGAATCATGTATTTTGCTGAGACAGTGGTTGTGAATCATGGTGTGTTATACTGAGCAAGTGGTTGTGAATCATGGTGCGTTATACTGAGACAGTGGTTATGAATCATGTTGTGTTATAAATAGCCAGTGGTTATGATTCATGGTGTGTTATACTGATCCAGTGGTTGTGAATCATGTTGTGTTATCCTGAGACAATGGTCATGAGTCATATTGTGTTATACTGAGCAAGTAACGTAATATACTGAGGCGTTGTTTTTGAATCATGTTGTATTATACTAAGCCAGTTGTTGTGAATCATGGTAAGTTATGCTGAGCCAATGGGTATGAATCACGGTTCGTTATACTGTGCCAGTTGTTGGGAGTCATGGTGTGCTATACTGATCCAGTGGTTGTGAATTATAGTGTGTTATGCTCAGCCAATTGTTATGAATAACGGTGTGTTATACTGCACTAGTTGCTATGAATCATGATGTGTTATGCTGAGCCAATAGTTATGAATCATGGTGTGATATGCTGAGCCAGTTGTTGGGAGTCATAGTGTGATATGGTGAGCCAGTGGTTGTGAATTATGTTTTGTTCTGCTGAGACAGTGGTTATGAATCATGTTGTGTTACCGGTATACTGAACAAGTTACTATGAATCATGTCGTGTTATAATGAGGCAGTGCTTTTGAATCATTTTGTATTATACTAAGACAATCTTGGTACGTTATGCTGAGCTAGTGTTTATGAATCATGGTGTGTTATACTGTGCCAGTGTATTTGACTCATGTTTTATTTTGCTAACCCAGTGGGCGTGAATCATGGGGTGTTATTCTGAACAAGTGGTTATGAATCATTGTGTGTTATGCTGAGGCAGTGGATGTGAATCATTATGTGTTGTATTATGCCAGTGATTGGGAGTCATGGTGTCTTATGCTGAGCCAGTTGTTATGAATCATGTGTTATGCTGATGCAGTGGTTATGAATCCTGTTCTGTCATACTATGCCAGTGATTTTGAATCATGGTGTGCTATGCTGAGACAGTGGTTGGGAGTCATGGTGTGATATGCTGAGACAGTTGTTATGAATCATGGTCTGCTATGCTGAGTCAGTGGTTGTGAATCATGGTGTGTTATGCTGAGTCAGTGGTTTTGAATCATGGTGTGTTATACTGAGACAGTGGTTGTGAATTATGATGTGCTATGCTGAGCCAGTGGTTATGAATTATCGTGTGCTATGCTGAACTAGTGGTTGTGAATCATAGTGAGCAATGCTGAGCCAGTGGTTTTGAAACATTGTGGGCTATGCGGAGTCAGTAGATGTGAAGCATGGTGAGTTATGCTAAACCAGGTGTTGTGAATCATGTTGTGTTATACTGAGCCAGTTGTTATGAATCATTTTGTATTATACTGCGCCAGTGGTAATGAATCATGGTGTGTTATTCTGTGCCAGTGGTTTTGAATCAAGTTGTGCTATGATGAGCCAGTGGTTGTGATTCATGTTTTCTTATGCTGAGACAGTGGTTATGAATAATGTTGTATTTTGCTGAGCCAGTAGTTTTGAATCATGGTGTTATACTGAGGCAGTGCTTTTGAATCACGTTATATTATACTGAACCAGTGGTTGTGAATCATGGTGTGTTATACTGAGGCAGTGTTTTTGAATCACGTTATATTATACTGAGCCAGTGGTTGTGAATCATGTTGTATTTTGCTGAGTCAGTAGTTGTGAATCATGGTGTGTTGTATTGAAGCAGTGCTTTTGAATCACGTTATGTTATACTGAGCCAGTGGTTGTGAATCATGGTGTGTTATACTGAGGCAGTGCTTTTGAATCACGTTATATTATACTGAGCCAGTGGTTGTGAATCAAGGTGTGTTATGCTGAGCCACTGGTTATGAATCATGGTATGTTATACTGTGCCAGTGGTAATCAATCATGTTGTATTTTGCTGATCCAGTGGTCGTGAATCATGGTGTTTTATATTGAAAAGGTGGTTATGAATCATAGTGTGTTATACTGAGCAAATGATTATAGATCATATTGTTTTAATCTGAGGCAGTGGCTGTGAATCATGAAGTTTTATACTGAACCAGTGGTTATAAATCAGGTTGTGTTATACTGAACCAGTGGTTATGAATCATGATGTGATATACTGAGCCAGTGATTGTGAATCATGTTGTGTTATGCTGAAACAGTGGATCTGAATCATGGTGTGTTGTACTGAGTCAGTGGTTGTGAATCCTGATGTGTTATACTCAACCAGTGGTTTTGAATTATGTTGTGTTATGCCGAGGCAGTCGTTATGAATCATGGTGTATTTTGCTGAGCCAGTGGTTGCGAATCATGGTGTATTATACTGAGCCAAGGTTTTGAATAAATGTATGTTATGATGAGCAGAACGGATGTGAATCACATTGCGTCATACTGAGACAGTGGTTGTAAATCATGATGCGCTATGCTGAGCCAGTGGTTGTGAATTATGGTGTGTTAAATTGCGCTAGTGGTTGGGAGTCATGGTGAGCTATGTTTAGCCAGTGGCTATGAATCATGTTGTCTTATGCTCAGACAGTGGTTCTGAATCATGTTTTGCTTTGCTGAACCAGTGGTTGTGAATCATGTTGTGCTATCCTGAGCCAGTGATTATGAATCATGGTGTGGTATGCTGAACCAGTGGTTATAAATTATGGTGTGTTATTCTGTGCCAGCGGTTTTGAAACAAGTTGTGTTATGATGAGCCAGTGGTTGCGAATCATGGCATGTTAAGCTGAGCAAATGTTGTGAATAATTGTATGTTATGATGAGCTAAACGGATGTGAATAATATTGCGTCCTACTGAGACAGTGGTTATGAATCATGGTGTGTTATGCTGAGCTAGTGGCTCTGAATCATGGGGTGTTGTACTGAGCCATTAGTTTTGAATCATGTTGTGCTATGCTGAGACAGTGGCTCTGAATCATGGTGTGTTGTACTGAGCCAGTGGTTGTGAATCCTGATGTGTTATACTGAAACAGTGGTTGTGAATTATGTTGTGTTATGCTGAGCCAGTGGTTATGAATCATGGTGTGTTTTGCTGAGCCAATGGTTGCGAATCATGGTGTATTATACTGTGCCTAGGTTTTGAATAAATATATGTTATGAAGAGCTGAACGGATGTGAATCATATTGCGTCATACTGAGACAGTGGTTATGAATCATGCTGTGTTATGCTGAGCGAGTTATTGTGAATCATGGTGTGATCTCCTGAGACATTTGTTGGGAGTCTTGGTGTGAAATGCTGAGCCAGTAGTTGTGAATTTCTGTTATACTGAGACAGTGGTTATAAATCATGTCTTAGAATGAGCCAGTGGTTACGAATCATGGCGTATTATGCTGTGCCAGTGGTTATGAATCATGTTGTGTTATACTGAACCAGTTGTTATAAATCAGGTTCTGCTATGCTGAGCCAGTGGTTATGAATCATGATGTGATATGCTGAGCCAGTGATTGTGAATCATGTTGTGTTATGCTGAGCAAGAGGTAATAAATCATGGAGTTTCTTCCTGAGCCAGTGGTTGTGAATCATATTCTGTTATTAATGCCAGTAGTTTTGAATCATGGTGTGTTATACTGAAACAGTGGGTATGAATTATGGTGTATTATGCTGAGTCAGTGGTAGGGAATGATGGTGTGTTATACTGAACCAGTAGTTGTGAATCATGGTGTGTTATACAGAGCCAGTGGTTGCGAATCGTGGTGTATTATGCTGAGCCAGTGGTTTGAATCATGGTGTGTTATACTGAGCAACGGTTGTGGATAAGTGTATGTTATGATGAGCTAAACGAATGTGAATCATATTGCGTCATACTGAGACAGTGGTTATGAATCATCGTGTGTTATGCTGAGCCAGTGGCTCTGAATCATGGGGTGTTGTACTGAGCCAATGATTGTGAATCATGATGTGTTATACTGAGCCAGTATTTTGGAATCATGTTGTGTTATGCTGAGACAGTGGCTCTTAATTATGGTGTGTTGTACTGAGCCAGTGGTTGCGAATCCTGAAGTGTTATACTGAACCAGTCGTTTTGAATTATTTTGTTTTATGCTGCGCTAGTGGTTATGAATCATGGTGTGTTTTGCTGAGGGAATGGTTGCGAATCAAGGTGTATTATACTGAGCCAAGGTTTTGAATAAATGTATGTTATGAAGAGCTGAACGGATCAGAATCATATTGCGTCATACTGAGACAGTGGTCATGAATCATGGTGTGTTATGCTGAGCAAGTTATTGTGATTCATGGTGTGATCTACTGAGACAGTTGTTAGGAGTCATTGTGTGATATGCTGATCCAGTGGTTGTGAATCATGTTGTGTTATCTGAGACAGCGGTTATGAATCATGTTGTGCTATTATGAGCCAGTGGTTATGAATCATGGCGTGTTATGCTGAACCAGTGGTTATGAATCATGGTGTGTTATGCTGAGCCAGTAGTTGTGAACTATCGTGTGTTAAATTGCGCCAGTGGTTGGGAGTCATGGTGTATAATGTTGAGCCAGTGGTTATGAATCATGTTGTCTTATGCTGAGCCAGTGTTTATGAATCATGGTGTGTTATACTGTGCCAGTGGATTTGAATCATGTTTTATGTTGCTAAGAGAGTGGGCGTGAATCATGGTGTGTTATATTGAACAAGTGGTTATGAATCATTGTGTGTCATGCGGAGCCAGTGGATGTGAATCATGATGTTTTGTATTGAGCCAGTGATTGGGAGTCATGATGTCTTATGCTGAGCCAGTGGTTATGAATCATGTTTTCCTTTGCTAAGCCAGTGGTCGTGAATCATGGTGTGTTATACTGAGCCAGTAATCATGAATCATGGCGTGTTATGCTGAACCAGTGGATGTGAATCATGATGTGTTGTATTCTGCCAGTAACTGGGAGTCAGTGTGTCTTATGCTGAGCCAGTAGTTATGAATCATGTGTTATGTTGATGCAGTGGTCATGAATCGTGTTGTGTCATACTATGCCAATGATTTTGAATCATGGTGTTTTATGCTGAGGTAGTGGTTTTGAGTCATGGTGTGCTATACTGAGCCAGTGGTTGTGAATTATGATGTGATATACTGAGCCAGTGGTTATGAACCATTGTGTATTATGCTGACCTAGTGGTTGTGAATCATAGTGAGCAATGCTGAACCAGTGGTTGTGAAACATTGTGGGCTATGTTGAGCCAATTGTTGCGAATCATGGCGTGTTATGCTCTGCCAGTGTTAATGAATCATGTTTTGCAATGCGGAGTCAGTAGTTGTGAATCATGGCGAGTTATGATGAACCAGTTGTCGTGAATCATGTTGAGGTATACTGCGCCAGTTGCTATGAATCACTTTGTATTATATTGCGCCAGTGGTTGTGAATCGTGGTGTGCTATGATGAACCAGTGGTTTTGAATCAAGTTGTGTTATGATGAGCCAGTGATTGTGATTCATGTTGTGTTATGCTGAGCCAGTGGTTATGAATCATGCAGTTACTTGCTGAGCCAGTGATTGTGAATCATGTTCTATTATGATATGCCAGTAGTGTTGAATCATTGTGTGTTATGCTGAGCCAGTGCTTATGAATCATGGTGTATTATGCTGAGCCAGTGGTAGGGAATGATGGTGTGTTATACTGAACTAGTAGCTGTGAATCATGTTGTGCTTTGCTGAGCCAGTGGTTTTGAATCATGGTGTGTTGTACTGAGTCAGTAGTTGTGAATCATGTTGTGTTATACAGAGCCAGTGGTTGCGAATCGTGGTGTATTATGCTGAGCCAGTGGTTGTGAATTATGATGTGTTATACTGAGCAAAGTTTGTGGATAAGTGTATGTTATGTGCTAAACAGATGTGAATCATATTGAGTCATACTGAGACAGTGGTTATGAATCATGGTGTGCTATGCTGAGCTAGTGGCTCTGAATCATGGTGTGTTGTACTGAGCCAGTGGTTGTGAATCATGAAGTGTTATACTGAACCAGTGGTTTTGAATTATGTTGTGCTATGCTGAGCCAGTGGTTATGAATCATGGTGTATTATTCGCAGCCAGTGGTTGTGAATTATGGTATGTTAAATAGCGTCAGTGGTTGGGAGTCATGGTGTGTTATGTTGAGCCAGTGGTTATGAATCATGTTGTCTGATGCTGAGACAGTGGTTATGAATCATCGTATGTTATGATGAGCCAGTGGTTGTGAATCATGTTGTGTTATGCTGAGCAAGAGGTCATGAATCATTCAGTTTTTTGCTGAGCCAGTGATTGTGAATCATGTTCTATTATAATATGCCAGTAGTGTTGAATCATTGTGTGTTATGCTGAGCCAGTGCTTATGAATCATGGTGTATTATGCTGAGCCAGTGGTAGGGAATAATGGTGTGTTATACTGAACCAGTACTGAGTCATTAGTTTTGAATCATATTGTGCTATGCTGACACAGTGGCTCTGAATCATGGTGTGTAGTACTGAGCCAGTGGTTGTGAATCCTGAAGTGTTATACTGAACCTGTGGTTTGAATTATGTTGTGTTATGCTGAGCCAGTGGATATGAATCATGGTGTGTTTTGCTGAGCCAGTGGTTGCAAATATTTGTGTATTATTCTCAGCCAGTGGTTTTGAATCAATGCGTTTCGTGAGTATTGTAAACTTATACGATCCAAGGTCTGTATGCTCAGCCAGTGGTTGTGAATCATGTTGTGTTATGCTGAGCCAGTGGTTATGAATCATGTTGTGTTATACTGAATCAGTGGTTGTGAATCATTGTGTGTTATACTGAGCCAGCGGTTGTGAATCATGGTATGTTATGCTCCGCCAGTGGTTGTGAATCATGGTGTGTAATGCTCCGCCAGTGGTTGTGAATCATGTCGTGCTATTCTGTGCCAGTGGTTGTGAATCATGTTGTGCTATGCTGAGTCAGTGGTTCTGAATCATGGTGTATTGTGTCCTGCCAGTGTTTGTGAATAATGGTGTGTTATACTGAGATAGTGGTTGTGAATCATGTTTTGTTATGCTGAACCAGTGGTAATGAATCATGGTGTGTTGTACTGAGCAAATGGATATGAATCATGGTGTGTTATACTGAGACAGTGGTTATGAATCATGGCGTGTCATTCTGAGGCAGTGCTTGTCAATCATGTTGAGTTATACTGATCTAGTGGTTGTGATCCAACAGCTATGACAGATTTTATGTTATACTACACCAGTGGTTTTGAACTATGTTGTGCTATGATGAGCCATTGGTTTTGACTCATGCTGCATTATCCTGAACCAGTGGTTGTGAATCATGTTGTGCTATACTGAACCAGTGGTTGTGAATCATGTTGTGTTATGCTGAGCTAGTGGTTGTGAATCACGTTGTGCTATACTGAGCCAGTAGTTATGAATCGCGTTGTGCTATACTGAGGCAGTGGTTTCGAATCATGGTGTGTTTTGCTGAGCCAGTGGTTGCAAATAATTGTGTATTATTCTCAGCCAGTGGTTTTGAATCATGGTGTATTATACTGAGCCAAGGTTTTGAATAAATGAATGTTATGATGAGCTGAACGGATGTGAATCATATTGCGTCATACTGAGACAGTGGTGATGATTCATGGTATGTTATGCCGAGCGGGTTATTGTGAATCATGGTGTGATCTGCTGAGACAGTTTCTGGGAGTCATGGTGTGATATGTTGATCCAGTGGTTGTGAATCATGTTGTGTTATACTGAGACAGTTGTTATGAATCATGTTGTGCTATTATGAGCCAGTGGTTGCGAATCATGGCGTATTATGCTGAGCCGGTGGTTATGAATCATGTTGTGTTATGCTGAGCCAGCATTTGTGAATCATGTTGTGTTATGCTGAGACAGTGGTTATGAATCATGGTGTGCTATGCTGAGCCATTAGTTGTGAATCATGTTGTGTTATATTGAACCAGTGGTTGTGAATCATGTTGTTTTATACTGAGCCAGTGGTAATGCATCATGGTGTGTTATTCTGAGCCAGTGGTTATGAATCATGTTGTGTTGTATTGAGACAGTGGCTATAAATTATGGTGTGCTATGCTGAGCCAGTGGTTGTGAATTATGGTGTGTTAAATTGCGCCAGTGGTTGGGAATCATGGTGTGTTATGTTGAGCCAGTGCTTATCAATCATTTTGTCTTATGCTGACACAGTGGTCATGAATCATGGTGTGTTATGCTGAGCTAGCAGTTGTGAATCATGTTGCGCTATACTGAGCCAGTGGTTATGAATCATGGTGTGGTATGCTGCGCAAGTGGTTATGAATCATGTTGTCATATACTGAGCCAGTGGCTATGAATCATGGTGTGGCATGCTGAGCCAGTGGTAATGAATCATGGTGTGCTATTCTGTGCCAGTAGTTTTGAAACAAGTTGTGTTCTGATGAGCCAGTGGTTGTGAATCATAATGTGTTATGCTGAGCCGTGGTTATGAATCATGTTGTATTTTGCTGAGCCAGTGGTTGTGAATCATGGTGTGTTATACTGAGCAAGTGGTTGTGCATCATGGTTTGTCATAGTGAGGCAGTGCTTTTGAATCATGATGTGCTATACTGATCCGGTGGTTTTGAATCATGGCGTGTTATGCTGAGCCAATGGTTATGAATCATGTTGTGTTATGCTGGGGTAATGGTTGTAAATCATGGTGTGTTTTGCTGGGGCAATGGTTGTGAATGATGTTGCATTATACTCAGCGAGTGGTTATGAATCATGTTTTGGTACGCTGAGCAAATAGTTGTGAATCATGTTGTGTTATGCTGAGACAGTGGTTGAGAATCATGTTGTGTTATACTGAGCCAGTGGTTGTAAGTCATGTTGTGTTATGCTGACCCACTGGTTATAAATCATGCTGTCTTATACTGAGCTAGTGGTTGTGAATCACTGTGTGTCATACTGAGGCAGTGCCTTTGAATCATGTTGTGCTATACCGATCCAGTGGTTGTGAATCAGAGTATGTTATGCTCAGCCTATTGTTATGAAGCATGGTGTGTTATACTGCACTAGTGGTTTTGAATCATTGTGTGTTATGCTGATCCAATAGTTGTGAATCATGGAGTGATATGTTGAACCAGTTGTTGGGAGTCATAGTGTGATATGCTGAGCCAGTGGTTGTGAATCTTTGTGTGCTATGCTATGCCAGTGGTTATGAATCATGGTGTGTTATACTGAGCCAGTAATCATGAATCATGGTGTGTTATGCAAAGCCAATATCGTTCGTTCGTTTCGTGCTTCGTGCGTTTGCTTCGTGCATCGTGCGCTCGCTTGGTATATCGTGCGTTCGCTTCGTATATCGTGCGTTTTTCGTGTCGTTCGTGAGAAGCTCTCGTTCGTTTTTCGTTCGTTTCGTTTGCGTTTTTCGTTCGATTGCGTTTCGTGAGTATTTTAAACTTACGATCCAAGGTCTTTATGCTCAGCCAGTGGTTGTGAATCATGTTGTGTTATGCTGAGCCAGTGGTTGTGAATCATGTTATGCTATACTGAATCAGTGGTTGTGAATCATTGTGTGTTATGCTCCGCTAGTGGTTGTGAATCATGGTGTGTAATGCTCCGCCAGTGGTTGTGAATCATGTCGTGCTATTCTGCACCAGTGGTTGTGAATCATGTTGTGCTATGATGAGTCAGTGGTTCTGAATCATAGTGTATTTTGTCCTGCCAGTGTTTGTGAATAATGGTGTGTTATACTGAGATAGTGGTTGTGAATCATGTTTTGTTATGCTGAACCAGTGGTAATGAATCATGGTTTGTTGTACTGAGCAAATGGATATGAATCATGGTGTGTTGTACTGAGCAAATGGATATGAATCATGGTGTGTTATACTGAGACAGTGGTTATGAATCATGGTGTGTCATTCTGAGGCAGTGCTTGTCAATCATGTTGAGTTATACTGATCTAGTGGTTGTGATCCAACGGCTTTGACAGATTTTATGTTATACTATACCAGTGGTTTTGAATTATGTTGTACTATGATGAGCCATTGGTTTTGACTCATGGTGTATTATCATGAACCAGTGGTTGTGAATCATGTTGTGCTATACTGCGCCAGTGGTTGTGAATCATGGTGTATTATACTGAACCAGTGGTTGTGAATCATGTTGTGTTATGCTGAGCCAGTGGTTGTGAATCATGTTGTGTTATACTGAGCCAGTGGTTATGAATCACGTTGTGTTATACTGAGCCAGTCGTTGTGAATCATGATGTGTTATAGTGAGGCAGTGGTTGTGAATCATGTTGTGTTATGCTACCTCAATGGTTGTGTTTCATGGTGTGCTATAATGGGACAGTGGTTGTGAGTTATGTTGTGCTATACTGAGCCAGTGGTTGTAAATCATGTTGTGCAATACTGTGGAAGTGTTGTGAATCATATTGTGCTATATTTATCAGTGGTTTTGAACCATTTTG
Organism: Gigantidas platifrons; assembly: GCA_002080005.1. NCBI lineage: Eukaryota > Metazoa > Mollusca > Bivalvia > Mytilida > Modiolidae > Gigantidas > Gigantidas platifrons. The sequence goes on from MJUT01053330.1 coordinate 497,385, forward strand.
TGTTATGCTACGCCAATGGTTGTGAATCATGGTGTGTAATACTGAGACATTGGTTGTGCGTATTGTTATGTTATGCTGAGCCAGTGGTTTAAAATCATGTTGTGTTGTACTGAGCCAGTGGTTGTGAATCATGATGTGTTATGCTGAGCCAGTGGTTATGAATCATGGTGTGTTGTACTGAACAAGTGGTTGTGAATGATGGTGTGTTATGCTCGGGCAATGGTTATTAATCTTGTTGTGTTATGATGAGCCAGTGGTTATGAATCATGTTGTGTTATGATGAGCCGGTGGTTGAGAACCATGGTGTGCTATGCTGAGCCAATGGTTATGAATCATGGTGTGCTATACTGCACCAGTGGTTTTGAATTATGTTGTGTTATACTGAATCGGTGCTTGTGAATCATGTTGTGGTATGCTGAACAAGTGGTTGTGAATCATGGTGTATTATGCTGAACCAGTGCGTGTGAATCATGGTGTGTTATACTGAGCCTGTGGAAGTGAAAGATGGTGTGTAATGCTGCGCCACTGGTTGTGAATCATGTTGTGTTATGTTGAACCAGTGGTTCTGAATCATGGTGTATTATGCTGTGTAAGTGGTTGTGAATCATATTGTATTATACTGATCCAGTGGTTGCGAATCATGTTATGTTATGCTGAACCAGTAGTTATGAATCATGGTGTATTGTACTGAGACAGTGGTTGTGAATCATGTTGTGTTTTACTGAGCAAATGGTTATGAATCATGGTGTGTTATATTGAGACAATGGTTATAAATTATATTGTGTTATGCTGTGCCAGTTGTTGTGAATCATGGTGTGTTATGCTGATCCAGTGCTTATGAATAATTTTGTATTATACTGAGCTTGTCGCGTATCGCGAATAGATAATATACTTTACTCCGCTTTATTTATTATGCAATGTAAGAATCCGTTCATTGTATTGATTGATATGACAATTCTCCGTTGTTTGTTATAATTCTTTCTTAGCCCCTTCAATTGTTATTAATGAACTGTAATTCTAATTTTCTTTATCTCCACGTTATGCTCATGCAACGGAGATAACGGAGTGATAACTCATATAAGAAGAAGTAAAATTTGTAATTTGAGATTGAGTGAAATAATAAATGTTGATATGTGCAGATGGATTTGTGTTTGATTACAATTCCGGTGATTGTGTTAACAAGGACTTATGCAACACTGTTTGGTGCCGGAACCCGGGAGTTTAAAAAATAACCAGTGAGTGTGTTCAAATATTTGAAAAAACATGTCAACTTTAAGCTACCTCAAAGGAGTTAGAACACGATACCGAAATTTTATTCATTCTGAAATTAAGCAAGGAATTTCTATTCTATATACAGAGGTGACTAAATGTGAGGAGAATGAATATATGCTAAAATATCAAAATGTGTTGAAAAGTTAAAATTATATGTAAATTAATTGGAAATACAGAGCAAAAAAGTGGCACGTTCAATTGAAGCAGAAAAAACAGAAGAGATAGAGCAAATAGTAGAGGAAGATTGTAAATTGTGCTCAGAAGCAACGGATTGCTATCTGGAATTGGAACAGTTCAACACAAGGTCAGTTGAATATATAAAAAGTGAAAATAGTGAAACTAAAGAAAATTTAAGTACAATTCATATGTTTGAACTACAAAGAGAAATGAAAGACATAGTTCAAGAACAAATAAGACAACAACGAGAACTATTAGATAAACAAAACAAAACAGAATCAGAAAATTAATTTGTAAAATTACCTAATATCGAAATAGTGTCCTTCAATGGAAAGAAAACAAAATGAGTTGAATTTTGGGATTCTTTTGAGAGCACCATAGACAAGAATAAGAGAATTTCTGAAGTCGAAAAATTTAATTATCTACGTAGTAAATTAGAAGGTGAAGCAAAACGGAAAATATCTGGATTAACTCTATCGAAGGCAAATTACAGTGTTGCAATTTCAATTTTGAAAGAACGATTCGGAAATATTCAGGACGCGGTTGATATGCATTATAGTGAATTGTTGAATTTACAACCCGCTTCAAACAAAACCAATTCTTTAAGGAATTTCTTGGATCAAATAAACCGACATTTACGTAGTTTAGAAGTGTTACAACAAGATGTAAATCAGGACATATTTGTGTCGATGATGAAATCAAAGTTACCAAATGAGGTATTGCTGCAATTAGAAATTCAAATGGGATCGCAAGAACAGTGGTCAGTGAGTACTTTATGTTACAAATTATGGACATATGTAGTAGCTAGAGAAAATTCTGAAAAAACAGGAAGTTCCAAAGGAACGTTACGGAATACATGAAAAGTAAAATGCACAGGTTCAATCAAGAACATTTCAGAAGAAATTTCATAAATATCAACACAATCAACGACGTTCCCAACAGTTGAGTTCAACAGAAGCCTTAGTGGCCACTGTAAACAAGAAAGAGGAAAGTGGTACTTATTTTGATAAGTGTAGATACTGTACACAACAACATTGGAGCGATGAATGCCCAAACTTTCGGGGAATTGAAGAACTTGAAAATAAACTGAAGGGGTCTTGCTGTAAGTGCTTGAGATCCGGACATACATCTTCTCAATGCAAACGGAATACAGTGTGCATACATTAGCAATGAGGACAATGCTCATCATAGAAGTTTGTGTCCACGGAAATTTAGATTACAACTTTCTAATGCACATTTGTCTGAAGAGAGCGTTACTCATAAAAGTGATGTTAGTGTAACTAATGCAGATTTACCAGTCCAATCAACTGAGATTTGTGATATGGCAAATGGAAATATGTTCATTACATCTGGTGAAATGGTGTTGATGCAAACAACAAAGACAGAGGTTATGAATGTTTCTAGTTCATTGAAATATAATATCCGACTTGTATTTGATTCAGGATCTCAACGCACCTATGTATCAAAATCGTTAACATACAAATTAAAGCTCAAAGCAGAACGAGAAGAAGAAATAAAACTGGTTACATTCAACAATGAGACACCAAAGGTGGTTAAAACATATTGTACAAATTTGAGCATTAAGCTGAACAATGGAAAATATTTCAATATGAATGCAAATATAGTGCCTGTGATAAGTGGTAGTGTTAAAAGGAAAAAAATGGATATGTCTTCATTGTATCATGTGCCCAATTTTGTGAAGGATGTGGAGTTAGCGGATCATATCACTACGCATAGTGAGTCATCTGCTATAGATTTGCTTATTGGCAATGACTACTATTTAGATTTGATTCTTGGACAACGAGTGGAGATACAGCCGGGATTGCATCTACTGGCCCCTAAAATGGGATGGATCATTTCAGGACGGACAAAGGAGATTGAAAGAAAAGAAAGTGAACCAAGTCTGTTAATTCTTTCCAACAAAAGTGTCAACAAATTTTCTGATGATATATATATATTGATCCTTCTATCTCTACCTCTCCGGACATAACTGATCTATTGAATCTTGAAGCTATTGGAGTCACAAGACCTCCGGAGACGTCAGATGACACCAAAGCTATGGCATATTTCAAAGAAACCATGCAATACCACGAGAAATGATATTACGTTAAATGGCCATGGAAAGAAAAGAAGCCTGGATATTGCCAGTTAACAGAGAGATTGCATAAGGTCGTTTAAAGTCATGTGTAATGTAGAATGAAGAAGAAGCCGGGTCTTATTCACAAGTATGATTCTGTCATCCAAGATCAGTTACAGAAAGGACTAATCAAAGAAGTGGATAACAGGAAAACTGCCGATTTGATACATTATATACCGCACCACGCTGTGATGACTCCACCGAAAACTACGACGAAGGTGCGGATAGTACATGATGCTTCTTCCAAGACAAACAAAGACAATATGAGTTTAAATGAGTGTCTTTATCGTGGACCAGTTATGTGGAATGTTAATGAGATTTAGAATACATTAAGTGGCAATGGTTTTAGATATTGAGAAAGCATTTCTCCAAGTGGGTCTCCAGGCTGGAGATAGGGATCTTATTATATTTTTGTGGATCTAAGATTGCACAAATCCATCTATTGACAACAATAACCTACAGGAATATAAATTTGGTCGTGTACCGTTTGGTGTAATCTCTAGTCCATTTCTCTTAGCAGGCACCATTAAGTGTCATCTAGAAAAATACTATACACTTACAGCGGAGCAAATAAAGAATGATATTTATGGGATAACCTAATAACTGGTGCAAATTCTGTTGAGGAGGCTTTGACTCTATATTCTGAATCAAAACAGATCTTCAAGGAAGCATCGATGAATGTAAGAGAATGGATTTCAAACTACAAGCAAGTGAATGATTTGATTCCAAGTGATAATAGAATAAGTGTGATGCAACCAAATGTACTGGGACATATTTGGAACATAGCTAGTGATACTATCTCACTTAGACATTCCCATTCTACTGACTATTCAGATTCTACTACAAAACGAAACACATTGGAAAAAATAGCCGAAGTGTTTGACCCTCTCGGTTTGCTATCTCCAGTGATAATAAGTGATAAACTATTTCTTCAGGATTTGTGGAAAAAAATCTGCGTTGGGATAAAGAATTGAAAAGTGACGATCTATCCACATGGATTACAATTCAGACAAAGTTGAAAAAATATCACATTGCCAAATTCCTAGAAGTGCTGCGATTGCTGCTGATTCAATGCATGTTGATTAAATACTCTTATGTTTCTGTGATGCATCGATCAATGATTATTCAACAGTGATATACTTACACTAAAATTGTGGAACAATATTCAAGACTGACTTATTATTTTCGAAATCACGCTTAGCTCCGATTAAAAGTCTGACAATTCCAAGATTGGAACTCATGGCTGTACTTATTGGGATTCGATGCATGGACTTTGTGAAATGTCAATTAAATATAACTGTCACAGAAATGTATCTCTGGACAGATTCAAAATGTGTATTGAAATGGATTGATTCAAAGAAGGATCTGAGTTTGTTTGTAAAACACAGGATCAAGGAAATAAAAGAACATAAAGATGTGAAATTCTGATATGTAACTTCTAAGGAAAATCCAGCAGAGATAGCTTCTCAAGGAACAGAACTTGAAAAGATTGAAATGAGTAGACTTTGGTGGCATGGACCTGAATGGTTAATGAAACCTGTTGATAATTGGAAGAATGACAATTATGAAGACAGTGTGTCGTTGAATGATGACTTCAAATCTGAACTGAAAACTAAACAGATAGATGATAGTTATGCTCTTCTATGTACAAAAGGTCATGTCATTGAGTGCAAAGATACCCTGTACGGAATAGTCCCTAAACGATTTTCATCATACAACAAACTTAGTTGTGTTACAGCTTGGGTCAATAGATTCATATCAAAACTGATTGATTATGGAGTAAAAGGAGCTCTGACCAGTGAAGAACTCAAAGGTGGAGAACAAAGTTGGTAGAAATTTGTGCAGAGAAAATACTATTCAGATGTTTTTAGTGCAATACAAGAACACAAACCGAACAATCTACTGCGTCAATTAGGACTTTTCATTTCAGAAGATGGGTTTTTGCGTTCTAGAGGAAGATTTGATAATGCAGATCTCAGTGAATCAGCTAGACAACCGATACTTCTTCCTCGTGGGGAGGACTTGACACGATTATTGATCGAGAAAATTCACAAAGAACTTTTTCATAGTGGTGTGTCACAAACTCTCGGTAAGATAAGACACAAGTTTTGGATACCCCAAGGTCGTTCGATAGTAAGACAAGTATTACAACATTGCTTAGTGTGCCGCAGATTTGAAGGCGGACCGTACATAATGCCTAATATGGCTCCATTACCAAGATCCAGTGTATCACAATCTGTTCCCTTTGTGGGAACTGGTCTGGATTACTTAGGACCAATTTATGCTAAATGTGATGGTGAAAACAAAAAGAGATGGGTATGATTATTTACTTGTCTTGTTACACGCGCTATACATTTAGAAGTGTTGAATAATATGTCGACTGAAGAATTTTTGTACGCATTGAGAAGATTCATATCGATAAGAGATACTCCGGTAAATATTATTAGTGATAATGCAGCTCAGTTCAAATTAGGAAGTGCAACCTTGCATAGAGTTTGGAAAAAAGTGATCTTATGTAGTGATGTTCAAAGTTATGTGTCTAATGCGGGAATTCAATGGATATTTATAGCAGAATTAACGCCATGGATGGGCGGGTTTTACAAAAGACTCGTATGTGTCGTTACAAGTTCCTTAAAAATGCTCTGAACAAAAGATTAGTCACCGACGTACAACTACTAACCATTCTAAAGTAAATCGAGGCAATTGTGAATGCAAGACCATTAGTTTACATTGGTGATGATGTAAATTCCAGGATTAATCTTACGCCAAGCCATTTTTTTTTACCTTAAACCCAAATGTTGGTATTCCTGAGATTGAATATGATATTGATGACCCCAGCTATTCACCCTTAGAAAGTTCAACAGACAAATTACTGAAATTATGGAAAAAGGGACAAAAACCTCTAGGTACCTTTTTGAAAATTTTGAGAGAGGAATATCTTCTAAGTCTTAAGGAAAGAACTCAGATGAAATTAAAGTGTGGACGAGTGCAATCACCATATGTTCCAAATATTGGAGATGTCGTGATTATAAAAGACAATATTCCAAGAGGAATGTGGAGATTAGGCAAATTAGTACAGTTTATTATTAGTAATGATGGTCAGATAAGATCAGCTAAGGTGAAAATGTCTTCAGGAAATATCATTAGTCGTCCGTTAAAATTACTATATCCTTTGGAAATTGAAGACAAAACAGATATAAAAGTTGAGAACAAATCTTCCAAAGTTGAAACAGCAGAAACAAGACCTCTAAGACAATCTGCTGAAAATGCTAAAAGAAAATTAAAAGATTATTACAGACCATAATTGTGCGACAAAAAGAATATATGTGTGTGTGTTTAATGTAATACTAAAGACTAAATGGTGGTTTGTAACGGAGATAGCTGTGATAGGTAAAATATTACCTGTATTGATAATGTACTAACGGAGTACATTAACATTTTCTGACGGAGCCGTTTAAATGTCCTCATGGAGTATATTTTAGTAGTGCACGTGAATTTCAAGCGCCTTTCTTTTATGTTCTATTTAAACAGTTCGTTTTTTGTTATATCTGTCACGTCAGCAAAGCTACATGGATGTATGTGTTAACAAGGACTTATGCAACAGAGCTAGTGGTTTCGAATCATGTTGTGTTCTACTGGGGCAGTGGATGTGAATCACGTTATGCTATACTGAGCCGGTGGTTGTGAATCATGGCGTGTTATACTGATCCAGTGGTTGTGAATCATGGTGTGTCATACTGTGCAAGAGGTTGTGAATCATGATGTGTTATTCTGAGCCAGTGGTTGTGAATCATGTTGTGTTATACTGAGCCAGTGGTTGTGAATCAGGATGTGTTATACTGAGCCAGTGGTTGTGAATCATGGTGCGTAATACTGGGCAGTGGTTATGAATCATGGTGTGCTATACCGAGGCGGTGCTTTTGAATCATCTTGTGTTATACTGAGCCAGTGGTTCTGAATCATGGTGTGTTATACTGTGCCAGTGGTTGTACGTAATGTTGTGTTATGTTCAGCAAGTGGTTGAGAACCATGTTGTGTTATGCTGAGCCAGTGGTTGTGAATCATAGTGTGCTATACCGAAACAGTGGTTATGAATCATGTTGTATTATGCTGAGCCAGTGGTTATGAATCATGGTGTGTTGTACTGAGCGAGTGGTTATAAATCATGGTGTGTTATACTGCGCCAGTGGTCTTGAATCATGTTGTGCTATGATGATCCAGTGGCTGTGAATCATGATGTATTATGCTGAGTCAGTGGGTATAAATCATGTTGTGCTATACTGAGCCAGTGGGTGTGAATCATTCATGTTTTGTAATGCTGAGCCAGTGGTTATGAATCATGGTGTGTTACACAGAGCCAGTGGTTGTGCATAATGTTGTGGTATTCTGCGCCAGTGGTTGTGAATCATGTTGTATGATGCTGAGCCAGTGGTTATGAATCATGGAGTGTTATTCTGCGCCAGTGGTTTTGAATCATGTGTTATGATGATCCAGTAGTTGTGAATCATGATGTGTGATGCTGAGCCAGTGGATATCAATCATGTTTTGTGATATTGAGGCAGTACTTTTAAATCATGGTGTGTTATACTGAGCCAGTGGTTATAAATCATGGTGTGTTATACTGCGCCAGTGGTTTTGAATCATGTGTTATACTGAGCCAGTTGTTGATAACGATGTTGTTTTATGCTGAGGCAGAGGTTGTGAATGATTGTGTATTATACTGAGCCAGTGGTTGTGAATCATATTGTGTTATGCTGCGCCAGTGGTTTGAATCATGTTGTGTTATGATGATACAGTGGTTGTGAATCATGATGTGCTATGCTGAGCAAGTGGGTATGAATCATGTTGTTTTATACTGAGGCAGTACTTTTGAATCATGTTGTGTTATAATGAGCCAGTGGTTGTGCATCATTCATGGTGTGTTATGCTGAGCAAGTGGTTTTGAATCATGTTGTGCTATAATGATTCAGTGGCTTGGAATTATGATGTGCTATGCTGAGTCAGAGGGTATGAATCATGTTTTGTTATGATGATAAAGTGGTTGTGAATCATGGTGTGGCATACTGACCCAGTGGTTGTGCATAATGTTGTGTTATGCTAAGCAAGTGTTTGAGAACCATGTATTTTATGCTGAGCCAGTGGTTGTGAATAATAGAGTGTTATACTGCGCCAGTGGTTGTGAATCATGTTGTGTTATTCTGCGCCAGTGGTTTTGAATCATGTGTTATGATGATCCAGTAGTTGTGAATCATGATGTGTTATGCTGAGCCAGTGGGTATGAATCATGTTTTGGTATCTTGAGGCAGTACTTTTAAATAATGTTGTGTTATACTGGGCCAGTGGTTATAAATCATGGTGTGTTATATTGCGCCAGTGGTTTTGAATCATGTTGTGTTAAACTGAGGCAGTACTTTTGAATCATGATGTGTTATACTGAGCCAGTAGTTGTAAATCATGGTGTGTAATACTGGAGCAGTGGTTGTGAATCATGTTGTGTTATGCTGAGCCAGTGGTTATGGATCATGGTGTTGTAATGAGCCAATGGCTGTGAATCATCTTGTGTTAGACTGAGCAAATGATTATGAATCTTGGTGTGTTATCTGAACCAGTGGTTATGAATCATGGTGTGTTATACTGCGCCAGTGGCTTTGAATCATCTTGTGTTATGATGAGCCAGTGGTTGAAATTCACGGTGTGTTATGCTGAGCCAGTGGTTGTGAATCGTCTTGTGTTATACTGAGTCAGTGATTGTGAATCATGGTGTGTTGAACTGAGCCAGTATTTGTGAAACAGGTGTGCTATACTGAGCCAGTGGTCATGAATCATGATGTGTTATACTGAGCCAGTGGTTGTGGATCATGTTGTGTTATTCTGAGCCAGTTGTTGTGAATCATGATATGTTATACTGAACCAGTGGTTGTGAATCATGTTGTGTAATACTGTAGCAGTGGTTGTGAATCATGTTGTGTTCTACTGGGGCATTGGTTGTGAATTATGTTATGCTATACTGAGCCTGTGGTTGTGAATCATAGCGTGTTATACTGATCGAGTGGTTGTGAATCATGGTGTGTCATACTGAGCCAGAGGTTGTGAATCATGATGTGTTATTCTGAGCCAGTGGTTGTGCATAATGTTGTGTTATGCTAAGCAAGTGTTTGAGAACCATGTTATTTTATGCTGAGCCAGTGGTTGTGAATAATAGAGTGTTATACTGCACCAGTGGTTGTGAATCATGTTGTGTTATTCTGAGCCAGTGGTTTTGAATCATGTGTTATGATGATCCAGTAGTTGTGAATCATGATGTGTTATGCTGAGCCAGTGGGTATGAATCATGTTTTGGTATCTTGAGGCAGTACTTTTAAATAATGTTGTGTTATACTGAGCCAGTGGTTATAAATCATGGTGTGTTATATTGCGCCAGTGGTTTTGAATCATGTTGTGTTATACTGAGGCAGTACTTTTGAATCATGGTGTGTTATACTGAGCCAGTGGTTATAAATCATGGTGTGTTATGCTGCGCTAGTGGTTTTGAATCATGTTGTGTTATACTGAGCCAGTTGTTGATAACCATGTTGTTTTATGCTGAGCCAGAGGTTGTAAATGATTGTGTATTATACTGAGCCAGTGGTTGTGAATCATATTGTGTTATGCTGCGCCAGTGGTTTTGAATCATGTTGTGCTATGATGCTCCAGTGGTTGTGAATCATGATATGCTATGCTGGATAAGTCTGTCTGAATCATGTTGTTTTATACTGAGGCAGTACTTTTGAATCATGTTGTGTTATAATGAGAAAGTGGTTGTTGTTCATTCATGGTGTGTTATGCTGAGCCAGTGGTTATACTTCATTGTGTATTATACTGCGCAAGTGGCTTTGAATCATGTTGTGTTATACTGAGCCAGTTGTTGATAACCATGCTGTTTTATGCTGAGACAGAGGTTGTGAATGAATGTGTTTTAAACTGAGTCAGTGGTTTTGAATCATATTGTGTTATGCTGCGCCAGTGATTTTGAATCATGATGTGCTATGCTGGGCAAGTGGGTAGGAATCATGTTGTTTTATACTGAGGCAGTAC